>CATIWR010227587.1:0-45771 GCA_949677035.1 Omphalea diandra | reverse complement strand
CATAACATTGGCTTATGTTTGACAAAGGATAAGAAATAATAGTTGTTTAATACTTGATAAAAGGAAGTAGTGCTAATTAATAATTCAACATGTATGATTGATATGATTTCTCATTTGTTTAACCATGTACTTAAATGGACTTATCAACTAAGGTAATTTCAATAGCTTCAAACCTTTACACATGTTTTGATATAGATAGAGGAAGTTTTAACTCTATTAGACAACTTGACACATACTTCTCTTATTTTGCTTATATAAAATATTGTTTGTCATCATTAAAAAAGGAAAGAAAATGTTTAACCTAAGGATTTTAATTTTATTTTGATGATAATGAGTAACCAAGGTGTATCAATGTTTGTTCAAGTGCTTCACATATAATTATAGGTCTTTAACTTTATATTTTTAAAGCTTAAGAACTTTAAGATCTTTGAAAGCCAATTTGAAGCATTCAAGGCTTGAAGAAAAACATTTGGACCACCTTAACTCTAAAATGAAAGAATCAATTCATGTTGGAAGCCTTGGAAAAGGTTAGGAAGCTAAGAAACTTTAAGCAAATTAGAATGGCAAGTTCCTAAAAACCATGGAACGACCATAACCATAATAGAGCACCACTCTTTATGGTAGATAGCTTGAAGAAAGGCTTAAACCTTTTGTGTTTGTCCATGCCTCATGGCCAAGACGGACTATAAGATCATGGTAGGTGTCACGCCCCATTGTGATATAATCATTAGATGATCATTAAAGTGTCATGCCCTTAGCAAAATGGCCACAACTATGGTAAGAGTAATGGCTAATTTTTAAATAACTTTTCAAGTCGAAACAATAAGTTTTCAAGAAAAGTTATAAAATAAAGACTCCATAAACTTTGGAAGGTTACTTAACTACTCCCAACTACCTACATAAGTGCATTCAAGCAAAAAGCTAAGATTTGGGTAAATCTTATAATAAAAAGTGTTTATTATATTATATGAGAGTATGCTTCCCTTTGTAATTCTTATGTATCTTATCAAGGGATAATCATTAATCCTCAAGTAAGTTACCTTAGGATTGAATACTTAACTTATGCTTAATAAATAAATTAAAAAAGCTTGACTTGCATCTGAAAGCAATTTATTAAGTTTAGTGTGTAGTGTTAGGCGTGCACTTGTTTGGGCAAACTTATAAGCTATTTGATATAGTTGAACTCTCAAATGGATTATATTAATTAGGTAGGAGGGTAGTTTCAGCCCTCCAAATACTTTGTACAACTCATTCTTCTTCTCTTATTCTTTGTGTGTGTTTGAGTTACTTTTTAAACTTCATAAAATTTATGAATGTCTAACTCATTCTCCATTTTTGGGCACTTAAGGGACTATAAATCTAACTAATATCTCTCATACAAGATTTACAAAGTAGTGCTCAAAGGAGATTTTCACTCTCATTAGCACATAAAAGCCTTTCCCAAACATAATATTTACTAATTCACTTATTGATAAACATTTACATAATGCTTTGTTCAGTCTAACTTAAAATTCATTTCATTTGCAAATGAATTTCTTATACAATTCATTTGCAAATAAATTTCTATGTCTAGTATACTACAAAATAAAAATAAAATTCATTTCGAATGAAATGAATTTTGTGTTTGATTTAAGTACAAAATTTAATAAAATATTTTATTTTATAAAATATCCTTTTAATATTTTTTAAAAAAACTTTACAAATGTAAAAAAAAATACAATAAAAAGAGGAAAGAGAGAGAGAGAGAGAGAGAGAGAGAGAGAGAGAGAGAGAGAAAGAAGTGAAAGAAAAGGAAAAAAATATTTTAACTAAAAGTATTTTTGTCATAATAAATTTTTTTTTATAACTTTAGAACTCATTTACAAATTCTATGAATTTAGTTTAGTTATAACCAATTCCAAGGATTTAATGAAGTAGAATTCCAAATGAATTTTCATTTATAAATGGCCCCTTTGTCCAAGCCAATTCCAACCTTCCAATACAAACATTCTAGCCCAAACGTATTCCCTATCATCCCGAGACGTAAACATACTTGGATTGAGGGGAAGACATGTGATACTACCCAGATAAATGTGGACTAGGCCCAACCACAGTAAGGCCCAAATATGCCTAATAGAAGACTAAGACTAGCTTGGCCCACAATAAAGTTCATAAAACTGCAAGGCAATGTGGCTCGGCCCTACCCAAGTACAACTAACCCGTAGCTCATTCTAAATAGGAATATTATTTCTTATCAGAAAGATAATCCTCATTAGAAAATAACTACTAAGCAGGAAGATTACACATCCTACTCCAGTAAGGAAGTAGGTATCCCTGACCACTATATAAGGACCTCACTAGGTGTCTCTCAGTACTTTACTTTGACTACCTTTTTCTCTCTAGCACATTACATTCACTCTTTTTTTCTCTAACATATCACTAACTTAAGCATTAGAATGGGCTTCCGACAATCGGTCAAACACTCTTTCACCTTTGTTTCTTGCAGAACCTAGCCAAAACCACTCAAGTTGACTACCTTAACTTAACCCAGATCACCCGAGCCAACTACTATGATAAGTCACACAACATTATTGGTGCAATGAACGTGGACTTATTATAATAGACCTTCCAAACATTCAGCCCTGACTTCTCCCATTGACCCAAAAACCCCACATGACCATTTCCAATCTAATATTTTAGACTGCACACCCCTAACATTCACTTCCCTGCCAACACTAGGGAACCTAACCTCTAGCTTCACCAACACCCCAAATCTCGACCCCCAAGCTATTGCCCAGCTGGTCACTACTTATGTGGACTTCACAATAACATAAAAAGAGATTAAGCAAGTGCTAACGTAGAAGGTACCCTCAACCGTCCTATAAATTGTAGCCACCGAGCCATAAAACTTGCCACCTCTACCAACTAGGCAACATCCAGTGGAGAATTTAGCTTGGGAAGAGGGAAGGATTGGACACTTGGACACATGTAATGACATAGGTGAATCCTCATACAAGCCCAAAAATAATAAAACCACTTGTGTGAAAAGCACTTACTAGGATGATGATGCCTTTGAAAAAAAGTCATAGAGGTAGTTAGGTGAACATGAGGTAAGAAATACTTTGCCCCTAACTACCACTCTTTTGACCATAATCCTCTAGCTACAAAGTTAGGGCCAAGCTGGTACCTCACAAATTCAAATTACCCTTAATTGACAACTACAGCGACACAACTGATCCTCGGAGCCACATTTATAAGTTTTGATCTAGACTAAAACTCTATAACCGTTCAGATGTCCTACTCAACAAAATCTTCCCTATTACCTTTGAAGCAGTAACACAAGACTGGTACCAAGACCTAGCTCATAACTCCATTCATAATTTCCTCTTGATAAAAATTTTCTCTGACTTCCATAAGGTTATTTGAGAAAAAGTAGAGTCATTGCTTGACTACCAACCCAAATTTAATAAGGTAGCCATGCAAGTGAATAACCTCAACCATGAAGTACTAAAAGATGCAATGATCCGAAACTATAAGAATTGGTGGCTCTTTGATTCTCTTAATATTGATCCTTCAAAAAATTTTTATGAGTTAATGGAAAAAAGTAACCAGTTCATCTACTTGGATGACAACTTGCGAACTTACTCCCATGGTTTGTATAAGAAAAAGGAAGAAAGGGGATGAGGAGATAGAAGAAATGATAGAAGTGAGTCAGACATGAAGAACCATGATCAAACTCGAACAATAGCCCGACCTGGTACTATACACCACTTACAACAAACAATAGTGAAGTCCTCCACTAGATCAAAAGGTCAGGAGAAAGAATCCACTTTCCTCAGCCACTAAGAGGCTCAACTACCAAAAATAAAGATAGATACTGCAGTTTTCATGGAGATAATAAGCACAACACAAAAGAATGCAAATATCTGAAGAACAAGATCTAAAGATTGCTCCAGTAGGGCAAGCTCGACCAGTTTAAGAAAAGAGTAGTCTCAAAGAAAAACTAATACAAGCCCTTATAAGAGGATGGACATCAAGATAAAAGGCCCAATGATAGATAATATGCATGAGTTACTGACACCATAACAGAAGGAGCCATAGGAGGAGATAACTCTACCTCAAAAAAATGACAAATCTATAAGATATATTTCATCAATAGCAAGGAAAATATGGAAGAGCCAATGTTCTTTCCTATTACCTTTTTTAGCAAAAGATAATGACAGAAAACTCAACATTCCCCATGCAGAACCCTTAATAGTTCAGGGCCAAATTGAAAACTTCTTGTTTAAGCAGATCCTGGTGGATGATAGCAACTCGGTCAATATGATGACTATCAAAGCTTTTAAAGCATTCAGGTTAGATTTCAATAGGCTACGACCAATCCGAACTCCCCTAACTAGGTTGGGGGGAACTAAAATTGATATAATAGGATCCATTGAGTTGAATATAGAATTAGGCGTGATATTGAAATCATAAAAAAAATTCAAAGCCATATGGATGGTCGTGGACTTTCCCTTTATGTATAATGCAATCATTGGAAGATTGATCTTGTATGACATAACAGTATATACATGCATCAGATATTTCACAATAAAGATTCCAACTATGCATGGTATGGCAATTATAAGGGGAGATTAAAAGATAACACGAGAAACATATATGAACATCCTCAATGAGGTAAACTATATTGTTTCTTTTGAATCATTAGACTTTATTTTTAAAGCGCTCCTAAAAACATCGAACCAACAACAAATTTGAAACCACTACTAGTAGGAGAAAATTGAACTCTCAGCATTGGTGCCCAGGTAGCAAAAATAATTGAAAAAGACATCGACTCAGCTCTTCTAAAAATGCTACACACATTTGCCTAGTCCCTGTCAGACATCACTAGGATTGATCCCTCAGTTATCATCCACATGGTCATCATTGGCAACTCAACAAAATCAATCAAGCATAAGTGAAAAAACCACATGTCAGAGCATAAACAAGACATTGCTAAGGAAGTGTGCAAGCTGTTGCATGATGGGTTCATTAGGGAAGTACAATATCTGAATTGGCTAGTAAATATCATACTAGTGAAAAAATCGAACAGAAAGTGGAGGATGAGTGTTAATTTCATAGATTTGAACAAAGCACGCCCAAATGACAACAACCCCATGCCCAACATAGATCAACTTATTGATTCTAGAACAGGATATGAGCTATACAACTTCACTAATGCGTCTACAGGGGTACCACTAGATATAAATGTTTGTGTTGGATGAAGAGAAATTAAGCTTCATAGCCGACAAAAGCACCTACTACTACTAGGTCATGTCCTTTAGGCTCATTAATGCAGAAGCCACTTATCAAAGGTTAGTAAACCATATGTTCAAAGAGCAAATCAAGAAAACAATGGATGTTCATGTAGATTATATGATAGTGATTGAGTTGAAGACCACATTACGGACCTGAAATAAGCCTTTAAAATCTTCAACCAACACAACATGAAGCTTAATCTAGAAAAATATTCCTTTGGAGTTTGAGCTGGTAAATTCCTAAGCTTCATGATTTTTCAGAGAGGCATAAATGCTAACCCCAAAAAAATCAAGGCAGTCTTAGATATAAAGCCATCCTGAACCATCAACAAAGTTCAGAATCTTAATGGAAAAAGCATAGCCCTTGGAAGATTCATATCCTCGTCAGCACAATGCTGTCTACTTTTTACAAAATGTCAAGAGATCTTAAAAAGTTTAGATGAGTTGATGAATGCCAAAAAGCTTTTAAAGAATTAAAGGCATTCCTAAACTCACCCTCTTTGCTTAGTCGCCCTCCTGCAGGACGAGCCACTCTTCATGTACCTAGTAGTAACTAAAGAAATGATTGCCTCAATCTTAATCAAGGAAGAAGAAGTAGAATAAAAGTCAATCTATTAAGTCAGCAAGGTCCTCAAAGGTATTAAGCTAAACTACCCCCATGTTAGAGAAGTTGGCTTATACGCTGGTTAGCTCAGCCATAAAGTTAAGACATTACTTCCAAGACCATACCATAACGGTCCGCATGGATCAATCCTTAAGGAAAATATTGCAAAAGGAAAAAATTTTAAGGCAAATAGCAGAATAGGCAGTCCAACTTCGTAAGTTTGATATCAAATTCGAACTAAGGCAGGCCTTAAAAGCTCAAATTCTGGTAAATTTTGTAGCTAAATTAACAAGTGGGGAGTAAAAGACCAAATGGACTAAAGAAAAAGAAGAATAGAAACTATATATAAATAAAGCCTCAAGTATAGAAGGAGTCGAAATTAGGATAATCTTATAAAGACTGAACAAAATCACTAGTAAATATGATGTCATATTAAAATTTCAACCCTCCAATAATTCAGTAGAATATGAGGCCCTAATTATCGGGCTACAACTAGTATAAGAAGTCTGAGCTGAGCACCGCATCATACATAGTCATTCACATTTAGTGGTTCAATAGCTCCTCGGGCAATATGCCATCAAAGTGCCTACTATGGTCAAGTATGCCAAGCACGCAAAATACCTTTTAGTGAATATAAAAATAAAAGGAGGAAGTTGGACACTGGAACAAATCCCTCAGGAGAATAACAAAGAGGCAGATTCCATAGCCAAACTAGCATCCTCTCCTCAAGTAGCATTCCTTAATAGAGTTTTAATGAAAAAAAGGCTTCAGCCTAATAACTTATAGTTGCTAAACATAACTGTCATAGCCGAGGAGGACAATTGGATGAGCTCACTTATTAGGTAGTTAAAATATGGGTAACTCCCATCTGCGCCAAAGATACTTAAGCCATCATGAGCTAGGCGACTGACCACTTTAAGGAAGATGGAGTCCTATACAATTGAACCTATAATCAGCCCCGACTCAGGTGTGTCTTTATAAAAGATGAAAATTATGTACTTAAAGAAACTCATGAAGGCATTTATAGAGCTCACAAAGGTACTGGTACCTTAGCTTGAAAAGTAGTGCTAGTTGGGTATTTTTGGCCCATAATGTTCAAAGATGCTAAACAACTCATTCACAAATGTGATGCTTGCCAAAAACACACGTTCATCCTTTGACAACCAATAACAAAGCAATAGCCCATAAGCTCGACATGACCTTTTTCTTAGTGGGGAATAGACATCTTTGGGCCTTTCCTATAGGCTCAGGGCTAGAAAAATTTTGTGATAGTAGTCATAAATCACTTCTCTAAATGGCCCAAAGCTGAAACACTAGCTATAATCACCTTAACGAAAATTCTTGACTTCTTCAAAAAGAATGTGGTATATCAGTTTGGTATTCCAAAAGTATTAATTATAGATAATAGAAAACAATTACACTATGAACAGTTTTACTCCTACTGTGTTAATCTAAGCATCAACCTTCGGTTCACCTCTATAGCTCATCCACAAATAAATGACATGACTAAGATAACTAACAAAATAATCTTATAGGGAATCAAGAAAAGACTAGTGATGCAAAAGGGACCTAGACATATCAGCTCAACCATATTCTTTGGAGCTTCAGGACAACCATGAGAACAATAACTACTTAAACACCTTTTTCCCTAATATATGAGACAAAGTTAGTGATATCCATGGAAATCAGCCTTCATGTATAAAAAGTTCATCACATCCCTGAGCAAAATGAAGAAGAACTCCACCTCATCCTGGACTTGCTAACAGAAAAATGAGAAGAAGCAGCCACCTGAGCTGCAGCATATCTATAAAGAGTAGCTTGATTTCACAATAAAAGAGTAAAGAATCAAGCTCTCAAAGAGGGCAATCTTGTACTATGTAGACTAAATAAAGCTCGTAAAGAGGCTAATGTAAGCAAGCTCGGTGCTAACTAGGAAGGCCCATACAAAGTAACTGAGGTGATAGGCCCTGCAACATACAAGCTAAAAACCATGAAAGGAAAGCCTATGCCTTACACATAGAACATGGAAGCATTAAAGAAATATTGTATATAAGTAGGCTTCACTGCCTCTTTTCTATAAATTACTTATCTTTTTTTTTCAATAAAAATGAAGTTAACTATGGACGTAGGCAAATTACCAAACCATATAAAATTTCTTACCTTGTAGGAATGCCCCTTTACATTTTTTACACTAAATGCACTACGTTTATCTACCTTACATATTAACAAAATAAAGTCGAGCTAATTTACTTCGATTATAAAAAACAAAACACATCGAACATTAATCACATTTTAACATATACTGAGCTAATCTATCTTGTACATGTACCAAACTAATCTACCTCATACATTAGTCATGTTTTATTACATAACGAGCTAACTTGGCTCATACTAAGGTCATCAACATAAAAAAAACCAAGTTAACAAGTCACAAGGACATCTGGTACAAACATTTAAGTATTTATTACATCAACACAAGCATTAATAAGCAAAGACATTATAAACACAAGTGGTAATAAAGAAAAAATTTTTCGTTAACTTAGAAAAAAAAATTTACCAAAAAGAAGGCCCAAGGTTGTAAGAAAATACTTAAGCCTATGCCTTTAGCTCTTTCTGGTCTTCTCCATTGTCCTTATTCCCTAGCAAAACATCACCAATTTAATCAAGCCCATATCTAGACGTGTTCTTACCAGGGTCTAGTGAATTTTTTCATTATAACTAAAGCAAATGGAAAACATTTCTTTAAGAGTTTATGACTGAGTAGTAGCCTATTTCTCTTAACAATCCTTAACATCCTAACTGAGCTATGTGTTCTTCTTTTTAACCTCTTATAGTTCTGTATTTTGTCTTTGTTAACTCTTCCTTCAAGGTAGACAACTCGACCTGCGCACCTCAGTAGCCTTTAGCTTCTCTTGAGTCTCACTAAGCAGGTTTGTTAACGTGGTAGCCTATTTAAGCGTGTACTTGTGCTCCTTGGACAAAGAATCAAAAGTATCACAAGCCTTTGCCAGTATGGTCTCTAGCTCAGTAAAACTCTTGAATTCTTCTCTATAGTCTTAAGTTGTATAGCCAGAGTCGTTTCAGTCGTCGCTACCTGAGCAAGAAAAGAAACAAACAACTTAGCATCTTCCAAACACTTGAGATTGAGTATTTATACGTGAGTAACCAATTCCCTATTTGTAAGGTGCTCCAACCTTTTCTCGTCATTTGGTAGGACTGTTAAGGGTTTTACTAACTATTTTATTACTCAAAGAGCAGGGATAAGGGATCATAGTTGTTCTTCAAATAATTATGAGGATCAGGGCATCAACTCAGGTTTCTTAGAAGCGTAAATATCTCATAGTCCAATTTTGATTCTATCAAATTGACTTAGACTTTTTTGGTTGTTAGCACCTTGGTTTGCATTTGTTCATCCACTACTTTCACTATCTGAGAAGGAAGAGAAGGATCAAATTTAGATGTAACCTTGACAGCATCATCAACCATTGGCTAGGAGATGTTAACCTTATCTAGAAGGTGTTTCTTGCCAACTCTCTTTACTGAACTTGGGCTACTTCCAACCTTATTGAGTAGCCTAAATAGCTTTTTATCTCGCCATCTCCTAATTTAACATCTTCATATCCATCTCTATAAAATAAGAAAGCATTAATATCTATATTTCACTTTGCTGATGAATAATGTATAATAGCTCAGATTAGGAGACTTTTGTTTATCAACTCAATCAAGTCCATAAAATCCTTAAGCAAAGCCTGAATACACTAAGTACGCTCCTGCTCCTGCTCGTCAAAATTACCTCATACTCCTAACTGTCCCTATTAACCCACTGAGTTGGAAACCCACCTCATCCTTAAAAGTGATAATGAAGAATTTTTGCTTCCAACTCTTTATGAATGACGAATAGTGAGTGAATAATCCTATACCAGATAGACGTGCCAATGATCCTCCCTAACTCGATCTTTTACTATGACGAATGCACCTTACCAACCCGGTTGATACTAGGATCTTTTTCTCTTAGACTAAAAGATTCAGGGCCACCAACATCCTAATCCCATTCAAAGCAACTTGAGATAGGAAGAATGTAGGCCCTCAGTCCCTCTTGAATAAAATCAAGCATGGGTAGCCTAAGCCCAACTTTCATATCTTCCTCATATAACATGAATTGTCTTAGCCTAAGCTCAAAAAAAGCCCTTAAACCTAGCTCGGGTATAGTCAACTCATACTCCAACAGGCTATTATATCTAAGGCGCAGCTTTGCTAGATTTCAAACTGACATCCACTTTTTACCTTGGCAATTTTGGATTTACTCTTCGCACTTTGATTGGCTTAGGTTGAGGTTTTACCATGGTCAGCTCAGTGACCAACTCTTTTTTTGTCCTTTCTTCCTTTCTCATTTCGCCACTATCATTTTCAACCAATATGTCATCATCATATTATATTTCCCCATCATCTTCTACCAGCACATCTCCCTCCTCTAGCATCTTAACCTCATCCAAAGACCCTGTTGTGTCTTATGCAGCCATGGTATCAATGACGTCGTTGGTCGGTAAGAAAGCCACCAGTGTGACATCCTCATTAATTAAGGAATCCATTTTTATGAAACAAATAATAATAGAGGAACAATAAGAATAAGAACAATAAAAATCTCACCTCTTGGCAAGGAAGGGAAGCCTTATCTTTGAGAAAGCTTCAAAACTCAACTCTATGAAGAAATGAAAAACACAAGAGCGATAAAAATAGAGACCCAATAGGTATAAAAGGACAATTTATAGCCATAGCCAAAGGAAATGAATGGTCAGGGCTAAACGAATTATCCTTCCTATCAGATGGTCTTGTTCCTCCTGATTTGCATGATCATCAGAGATACATCAATTGTGTGACACGTGGTATACTTCATGATGAGACGTTTCCTATTTTGAAATTTGAAAAGTTTAATTTCCCCCTTAAATGGCCCCTCGATCCAAACTAAATTTTGACCTTCTAGTACGAACATTTCATCTCGAACATATTCCCCATTATCCCAAGCCGTAAAAAGACTCAGACTGAGGGGGGACATGTGATATTACCTAAATAAATGTGAACTAGGCCCAACCATAATAAGGCCTAAATCAGCCTAATAGAAGACTAAGATCAGTTGGTATATAATAAAGCCCATAAAACTGTAAAACAGTATGGTTCGACCCACCCAAGTACAACTAACACATAGCTCATCCCAAATAGGAATATTACTCTTATCAGAAAGTTATCTCTTATTAGGAAGATAATCCTTATCATGAAATAACTATTAAACAGGAATATTCCAAATCCTACTCCAATAAGGAAGCAGGTATCCTTGACCACTATATAAGGACCTCACTAGGTGTCTCTCAGTACTTTACTTTGAGTATCTTTTTCTCTCTAGCACATTACATTCACTCTCTTTTTCTCTAGTCTATCACTAACTTAAACATCAAAGTGGGCTTCTGGCAACTGGCTGGATACCTCGTAACCTTTGTTGTCTTATAGGAATAGGTAAAACCACTTAAACTAATGACCTCAATTCAACCAGATCACCCGAGCCAACTACTGCAGTAAGCCACACAATATCAATACCAAATACATAAAATGTGGATTTATAAATAAATTTAATAAAAATTATGAAATTCATTTATATCAAATAATGTTAGAATGCATTAAGATTCGAAAATTAACTTCTTATAACCTCTAAAAAGGTATTTATAGTCCCATTTTATAATAGAATACTAAAAAGCAACCATTTATCATTCCAAATAGATTCACAAAGCTATGTTAGAAAACTAGTCGCTATGGCCTTTATCGTCAAGATTAAGAATTTATAAATGTGGCCAACACCTATCCACTATGTGGATGTTATCTCTATAAGGTGTCCCTTCCTTTTCTTTTTTTTTTTATATATATTTTCCATAGTTCCCCTCCACTATCATGATGTCTTGAATTCCATAAGATGAAATTTTCAACCACGAATGTGAATTTTTTTCATGAAAATGAAAATTTTAAGCCAAATGCATAAATTGCACCCTTAATTATTAGTGAAAACTCAATTTAACACTTCACTTTTTAATTTTAATCAATTTAACACTTTAATTTTTATTGTTAGTATATTGCATATTGAAATTATTATTTTTCTCCAATTAGACACTGACAAAAAATTTTTTCTCCAACTAGACACAAACAAAAAAATTTGCAAAGATACATACTTATGTGTGAGTGTCACATGTCTAACTTTTTTAATATATATATATATATATATATATATATATATATATATTGATCTCTTCCTTAACTATACAATTTCTCCTTTGACTACTTTTACAATCCTAATTAATTTTAAAACCAAATTTGAAGTTTTTTAATTTATATTTACTCATTTTGTTACCAATTAATTCTAAAAAATCTTGTTTACTGAAACCCCTCTTATCATCTACAAATTCATTGTGCTCTATAAATTCAAGATCTATCTTGCCTCTCAAGTGATGTTGTACTTCTTAATATCTTTATGCTAGCAGTGAAAGTGATTTAGGTTGCTTGTGTGTTGAAGTTTGGACAAAGTCATTCCAATTTTCTTTGTATGCATCGCCTCTATCTCTATCACTTTCATGGATCAACATGCCTTTTCTCCTCTTCTTCCTTCCACTGTTTATCTAATCTCTACCCTTTCTTCCTCTCTTATTCCTAGTTCCAATCACGCTATCTTTTTCCTTTTATCCTTATTGTGATCTCAATCTTGATTAGGAATGACATTAGGGTGGGGCAAGGGGTTATCCCCATCCCTCACCCGCCTTCTTGATATGAGAATTTTCCCCCCTATCCCCACCTTTGTTAGGATTCCCCGTGATGAAAAACTTTTATTTTTCGATTATTTTTAAATTATTAAAGAAGATCATGGATGCCTAGTTTTTCCCATTCTTCTGAAAAGGCATAGGACATCCTAGTAAACCAAGGTATATATTAGCATTGAACTGTAAGCCAAGTGGATACTAGTGAGGTTTTGTTCCATAAGTTATTATTGGTGGGTTTGCAAAATCTAGGAGGATCTTTACTATTAAAGAACAAATTTTTATTATAGTAGTCTACATGATGGCTGAACGAAGGCCCTAGGCTAAAAATGGGAGAAGAGTGATATTCTATAAGTGCCTCTTCATTGAGAGGCAGACCCATAAGGTTTTCCTTATGGTATTCATACGATGAGGCTAGAGTCTCTTCCTTAATAGAGGATTTCTTAGCTTTAGTCATATATATGAGTAAAGATGGAATTAGGATCAAGAAAAAAGGCTAATAGTTAAGGGAAAAGACTTACTTTTAAGGGATGGAGTTTTGGAGATAGAATCTAGAGTGAGAAGCTCTGAAGAATGCTAAGATAGAAGTGCGATAATGACTCCTCTTATGAGCTATCTATAGGCAGAAGTGAATAGTAATCGTCTTATAAGGGAAATTTAAATTTTGAATTCACTTTTGGCGCCAAGACGGTTGATATGACAAGATAACTGTAATATCTTATCCCTTCATATTTCGCCTTTTGGTCTTCTAAAGAATCTTCTAGAAGACTTAGTTTTGTTTCAATTTGAGATAATTCACCAAGTACTCTACTATGGTTATTAGCAGTTTGGCTAACACTTTAAGTGAATGATTTTCACAGAAGTCCATAATGATATATGTCGCCCAATTCTTTCCTTAGTCTTACAATATTAAATGGCAGATTTGCTCTTGGGTGAACAATTTTTGGTAAATCCTTGGCTAACTATCACCTTGCTCATTCATTTTTTTGTAATCTTAGCATGAACAATTGATTTAGTCTTGGAAAAAGAATGACCAACTGCTAGTAGAGGTATTTGATGGCTAAACATCACTGAAGAAGGAATTTTGGGTGTGTTACATTTAGATGAGAGCTTTTCTCTATGCTAAAGGTGTGTTCTAATGGACAAACATCACCCTAAGGTATTTGGTCATTTTTTGCCTAGACAAAACATTTTTCAACAGCTAGTGATGTCAATGTTTAGACGATCATTGCTCAAGAGGAAAATTTTTATTGTGAAAATCTCATGTCGCACAACGCATCACTTGAAAGTCTTCAGTTGGTAGGTTTAAGGCTCCAACTATGATCTTAGTGATACATCACACAAGGCAATGTTTGTTTGGGCAGATGAAGCCTAAGAATACAGTTTCATAATTTGCCCTTGAGATTATAAAATTGTAGGGGGCATTGTTTACACCCTACCTCATTATAGCAAGCCCGTGGACTTGGGCGTCGCTTATAGATATAGGCTTGACTTTTGAAAGCCTTGATTGTTATTATTGGGCTTGGATCTAATATCATTAGGCTCTGTTGATTTACAAACTTAGGTTTTGTGCAAGGTGCTTTGGCCCTTTAAGCTACGTGGATATGTTGGTGTTACATGATTAAGCTTGGCCCAATATGGTAGAGATATATGTAGACCTATGAATGTTGTATTTGTATTAGACTTGTGGTCCTGGTAGAATTTTTGCATTGTACTTGTATATAAGCAAGTGTAATGTACATAATAGGGGTTTTGAATTTTACACACAACAATATACTGCATATTTTCTCCAAACTTTTCTTCTCTTTTCTTATTTTGTTCTCTTGAATATTTCTTTGGTTGACAGTGTTATTTGCCTAGATACCATTCGAGTTGATAGCACCTTACTTATATACTCACTCATTTGATTGAAGATTTTGCTACCTACATATTAGGTCTCAAATGACCTTGATTAATTGATTTTAAATAATTTGTTCTTGGGTTATTAAGATACTGACAGTACTTAAGATCCAATATTATTAAATTTACTCTTGTGTGTTTTTTAGGGTAACAAAAGGTCTTCACTTTCTTTAAGGATTTCCAAACTTTCTCTAAGGTTTTCAATTTGATTTAATTTTCTTTTAGAGGATTTGTGAGATCTATAAGCATGTCTTCGAGACTTGAGAGACTTAGAAACCAACACAATATAGGAACATTTCAATTATTTTCGGGAGGTTGAATATTACAATTATAGGAGCCACTATTGAACTTTTTAAGCTATATATAAATTTTCTGGTTCAGTTGTCACTGTATAACTATAGTAAACTTTTATTTTCTTATTAATTAAGAAACAACGCAATAACAATATTGATACTCGATGACACACTTGCACAAAAGGCCGATATTATCTGGCAAACAATCAAATACTCTTCCACTAAGTCGAAATGATTGTGGAATTCAAGCATTTGTTCAAGGTCACATCAGCCTACTGTGATCATTAAACCTTATTTTTGTTGCCAAATGTTTTTAGATAGAAGCATAATGAGCAAATTGCTGTTTATCATTCGCACTAAGCAATATCGCTCACTAATTATGGTTAGCTAAAGTTGCTCTGTTTAACTTTTTATTTTAATTATTCTTTTGATAATAATAAGCAATTGGTGTACTTTAATGTGTGAGAAAATGTTTAAACCACAACTAAACTCCAAGTCCTTCTTGATCTTCAAACTATTTATCCCGTTTTCTGGATAGCTCTTCAATCACCATCTTAAGCTTGATAAGGAGAGTAAATAAAAAATAAATGCAACACCTATTCGTTAGATGTCGAGACCTACACTGTCGCTTCTTTAAATTTTGGACAAATTATCGTATAGAAGTCAAATAACGTACGCTTGCCCGAGATATGGATTAGGCAATACTTTAGGAAGTCGTTCGAATCTTACCAGGTGAGATAAGGTCAATGGGAAACGGTACTACCGTTGGTGCGTAGATCATTAACATTCAGATGTACAAAAATTTAAAGCAAACAAATAAGGCCGAGTCCAAAGATCCCGGTTGCTCAATCACAGCACAGAAATAAAGTTATGACATAATCAGCCGCACATCGTCCCAATCAAACATAACTCCCTTGGCACCCTTCTCAAACATCGCTTTCTTTTCCCCTTCCAAATGCACCCTTCTCTCTGTATTCGACTGGATTACAACTCTGTCACAGGGATGGAAAAAATATAAAGATACAATTTTACAATATTTTCCAGTCAAAGAAACTGCAATCATGCAGGCAGCATGTTGCATGTTAGCACTAAAACGTTTCCACATGTAGAGCATATTCAATGCATCTTTAGTGTTCAGTAATCAGAGCTTATAGATCGTATCAAAATAATCCACTAAGTATCCACACTACAACTTTATTATTTGACCAGCCCATTAATTTGCCATGTCCTGCATATAAAGCAAAAAAACCCTTGTGACCAACTAGTTTATAAACAAATACCTGCCATTACTCCAATCAAAAATATCTATAACATAACCATCAATGGCACTTCATGGCTTAGACGTTGGGTGTAGAAGATGATATAAAGAAGGAAAGTAGCCAGAAACTATAAAATAAGTACCCTGTACTTTCCCTAAGCATCAGAATAGAAAAATATGAAGGCCGAACAAGTGGCATAAAACATCATTTATAAGCATTATCCATGCTCAAGTGCAAGCAGAGAGAATAAGAGAGAAGCTGTGCATATAACCATTAAGAGCAGTCATGTCATCTGTTTGCCATCACCATCACGTTTTCATTTTATCCTCCCTACTTTCCTCTTCCCTATCTCATGAGAAGTGTCTTAGACCTATGTTTGAGGAAACAAAATGATTCAGTCCTCTCAGGGGACCATGAGGATAACTGTCAACAAGCACAGAACTGCTTCCCACAACCAAATCTGCCAACTAGGCTACTTGTACTCCTGATTTCTTTAATTTATTTAGAATAGACCAAACACATTTGAGAACACAATATTATGTCAAGGGTGGTTCTAATGAAGCCATGTTAAGTGAAATCTATAATGCATTTCAGCACCCAAGATGAACATAAAATTTTTAAACAGCAAATGCAGTTTTGCACTGAAAATACTGAGAAAATTTGAGTCCAACAATTGATAAATGAACTCAAATTTGTTGCTATATTTAAAGCAATGCAACTGCAGATATGAATAATCAAGTCAGAATGGGTGGGTCACTAACAGAGGTTCCAGAGCAGCAGAACCATGATTGACCCAGAACTGAATGAAGCTCTTATCTAAACAAAATAGAACCAAATCCAATAATTCAATTTGATCAGCAATCTTCGATCACTTCCCTATTATCACAAATCTCTTCATTCTGAAATACTTTTCACATAAAAACTTTAAGAAGAGCAACATTTTTTATCTTGTCAATCAGAAGTGTCTCCTATCCAGATACTTCTCATTCTATTCTAAAGCTACAAAAGAGGCAGGAGGAACATATTAGATAAATCTTAGACGAGAGATTAGAGAGGAGGAGAAGACATTTAGACGTGGTCCTTGTCAGTTGCTGATAAATAAATCTGCCACATACAAACTTGAAAGTGTGCATAAAAATTAGAGAGAGGATAGTTAAGATATTGAATAAGTCACAAGTTGTGGCCTCAGATATTTGCAACGGGTGAAGATTATGTGCTGCAAACTCATTACCATAAGGTGCAACCTCATATGAAAGTAAAACATATGCCTTAAGTTCAGCAACAATTCGCTTACAACTACATTGTAGAGCTAACTTAAATTTCAATTCATCATACAAAATACTCGAGTTTGATGTGTGGTTTGAAAAGGTCATTATACGAAATAGAGATCTAGTCAAACCTTTATTTGATAACCAAGTCTTGTGGTTCAGCTGTAACACTACAACTGCATTAAACAACAAATTGAGAAGGAAAAAAAAGGTACTCTGGTGACCAAAATATAACAATATTAATCTTCTTGGAAAACAAATAAATGTAGCATGACTTTCGTAAGATAATGAAGTGATACTTATAGAAATTTAATGGCAAGTCCAGTGGCCATGGATAAAACTAAATCTGTATGACTGGTTCAAGCAGAAATTTCCTAATGTTCTACTCAATCTAGCCTTAAAAATTGCTAAATTGCCAACTGATATATTACCGGATGTGGCATTAAAACTGACTTTACCATACCAGTTGAATTCATGGTTCATTTTAGTTCCAGTTATCTAGAGCCTCACTGCACCACTCGCACAGATTAACTGAGAATTAAGCCCCTTCTATTCTCTAGTAATTGAGCTTTGGCTCAAGCAAACACACGGGTTTGGACTTTGAGTAGAATCTAGGTCCAAATCTTACTCAAAGGTATATACATATGAAAAACAAGGGAACGCTAATCATCACGTCTTTTTATTGGTGTTTCAAACTTCACAATTAAATAGCCATATGATAATTCAAACTGCAAAACACATCAAAGTAATTTACTCGAACCAGAATAAATTTACAAATTTACAGGAAAATTAACAAGTACCGTCCATTACCATTGCGCAAATGTATGGTGTTTATATGTGAAAAGAAGTGTTGGGTAATTTTTCAAAGCTTGTGCATTTGCTATGTAGAGGGATAAAAAAAAGAATTGTACCATCTGTCTCAGTGAGCAAGGAATGTTTTGGTTGACGAGAGTAATGCTCCATGATTTAGAATTGTTTAAAAATAAGCCACAATACTAAAATGCAAGTTGAAATATCATCCCCAAGATAATGGCTGAATTACTCTACTGTTATGGCAATGTTCACATTGACAAAGGCAATAATAATCTTCTCTCCCTCTTTCGGGTCAATGCCTGCCTAGAACTTCTCAAGCGTATGGGAAGAAAAATCCCAAGGACAATTACAACAAAAGAAAACCAAAATTGCCTGAAATATAGCGTCACATAGGATAATATGACAAGCACACTACACACTAATGCCCAAAAGATAGCCACAGCAACATCAGCCCTGCAAAATTAACAGTATGCCTTACATGAGAAAATAACACAAAAAGACATGGATGTAGTAAAAAATTATGAAGATCAAAATAATTATAAAAGGTTCACAGGATGTTTCAATTTTCCTCAGAGAAGAAACCTGTGAGTGATTAAGGCTTTAGTATAACTGTACCAATCATGGCAGGAAAGAGAAAAAATTGTCACAAATCCTTCACTAAATAAAAGAAAAAGTTGATTATAGGTTAGTTCATACAATGACAACAAATAAAAGCTACAGAGATCATTACCTATTATCGACCATGTCAGGAACCCGCAGCTATAACCCATTAAAAGTAGAAAACTGAACCAGAATTGAGCTTTTGTATCAATTTAACATCACTAATGTCTGCAATTCATGCACTCTCAAAGATGTGATCCCTCATCCCTCATACAGTATCCCGCTCTCTATGACAATGGATCCAGATCATGCAAATTTCGGTTCAAAAAAAATCCAGATCATGCAAGCTCATTAGTTATGATCTAAAAATACCAAATATCTTTCATAATGCAAGAGGCAAAACATGTTTGGCACCTAAGCTCAAATATATCTTTTCTTTGACCTTTCTTTGGATGCGGTTTAACAAAACATTCTTTTGCTAATGTATGCCCCTCGCATAGCCAAAGAGGAAATCAAGGAAATCATCAAATTCTTTGATGATCTAATCTGCAATCACAAATAATTACAGAGATCTCTGATTCTTTAAAGGAAGAACGCTTAGATACGAGTTTGACTTTGCAAGTGAAGGCAGTTCTCAAAGTGGAGAAAGCGGAAGAGCATTCTAATTTGGATTTTAAATTGCAAAGCCTGTTTCTAGGGTTTCTTCTCTGGTTCAAAATGATCTTGCACATCTGATGCTGTGTTTGAGGCTGGGAATGTGCATTGCTAAAACAACAGAGTTACAGTACTCTTCTTCCTGGGTTAGTTTGTTTCTACAGAATCGTACTTGTGGAGAAGGTTGTGATCTCAGGTACAATATGCTGTTGTTGGTAGTGTTTTTGGATTGAACCCTAGGTTTTATAAAATTGAAGGTTTTGCTATTAACAGATGGAAGAAACTTGGTCCGCTATCTCTGCATCTAATTGAAAGCAATTTTTTTCTTGTTTAATTCCAATTGGAGAAAGGGAAGCTTAAAGCTCTTAATAAAGGTCCTTTGACCTTTGGCAAGAGGCCCTTTCTTCTCAAACCTTGGGCTCCTAGGATGAAGTTTGATATTTCTGATATGCATAAGATCCCAGTTTGGATTAAGCTGCCTCAGTTGCCTTGCAAGTTTTGGTCTATGTAACTACTGAGTATAAATACTAGTGTATGTGGTGTCCCTCTGTTTATTGACCAGTGTACTCAGGCAAGGTCCAGACTCAAATATGCTAGGATTCCAGTAGATATAGAACTGCATGTGAATTACCCTGAATCTATTGTTCTGGAAGATGAATTGGGGCAAAGGTTTAATCAAATAGTGTTGAATACAGCATGGTTTCAAGTTTTTGGTAATTCTGAGTATACAACATTTGGGGAAGGCATTTCAGATCATTCACCCTAGTGGTGATTGTCAGAAGTGATGTAAATTGTGGATGGCGCATCCAAATTTTCCGGCTTTGCTTTCTGCCGTGTGGAGCGTTAGTTGTTCCATGTACAGGGTTGTTCAGAAGCAGAATCTAATAAAACAAAAGCCAAGGCGCTTTAATATGCAACACTTTTGCTACTTTATCAGAAAGAGTTCAGGCTTCTACCAGTTGCAGTTTGATCCTGTCAGTGCTTATTTGCTCAAGGAGGACAAAGCTACAGTAGTTCATTGCAGTAGCTTCTTAGGCAAGAGGAAGATTTATGAGGCAAAAGGCTAGGATTTCTTGGATTGAACTTGGAGATAATTATACAAAATTTTTTCATAGCGCAGTGAAGCAAAGGAATTCAATGAATAAGATTTTAAAACTTAAAGCAGGTGATGGGGACTTTACTGAAGATCAATCTGGAGATCAAACAAGCGGTGGTGATCTACTACCAGAATTTGTTGGGATCCTCAATGCTGCAAAAAGAGCACTGTGATAGTGCTGTGCTAGGAGCTGGTCCAGTTTTGAATGATAATGCTTGTGCAGACTTGCAGCCAGTTACAAGTGAGGAAGGCAAGTTAGCCATTTTTAGTAGTGGTGGAGAAAAAGCTCCTGGCCCTGATGATTTTAATCATTTCCAGAAGAATTGGAGTATAGTAGGAAGTGGTCTTGGCTGTTCAAGAGTTTTTCTCTAGCGGAAAGCTGCTGGGACAAGTAAATGTCACTGCTTTGTCAATCATTCCCAAAACTCAGCCTCCAAACCTCGAGGAGTACAAGCCTATTGCTTGCTGCAATGTCCTCCTCAAATGCATTACCAAGGTGCTCACATCAATGCTAAGAAGGTTATTGATTCCCTATTAAATCTTAACCAGTCAACTTTCACTCCTGGAAGGAGAATCTTAGATAATGTGTTTCTTGCTCATGAGTTAGTTCATAATTATCATAAATCTCAAGGTCCTCCTGAGGAAGACTTATGACTCTAGAGTGGAAATTTCTGGAGGAGGTGCTACTGGGTTTAAAGTTTCCTAGGCCTTTTATTCATCTCATATTGGTCTGCATGAGGACAGCGAAATTTTTTATGGTTGTCAATGGCTTCATGGAGGGTTATTTTGCTGGAAGTAAGGGTTTAAAACAAGGGGATCCCATGTCTCCGCTCTTGTTTGTGCTGCTATGAAGTATAAGTCTAGAGCCATAACAGTTACGTGTAATGGAGAGTTCAAGTTTCATCATAGTTGTAAGTCTCTAAAAAATGAATCATCTACTTAGATAATTTATTTTTATTCTGTCATGGTGATTTAGGGTCAGTGAAGCAACTAGACATGGTGTTGAAACATTTCCACTCTGTATTACGTCTTCAAGTCAATGCTCAAAAAAATCAAATCTATTTTAGTGGAGTCTGTCCTTCTATTAACCAACATATTTTAGAGGCTTTGGAATTTAAGGAGGGTGTTTTGCCTGTCAAGTACCTCAGAATCCCACTGATTACTACAAGGCCAGCCAAGGAGCATTATCAGAAGTTAATTTCCAGGAATACTAAGAGAATCAGTTGCTGGTCAATGAAAATTTTGTCTTATGCAGGAAGACTGCAACAAATAAATTCAGTTTTATTGAGCTTGCATGTGTGCTGGAGCCAAATATTCATTCTCCCTAAAGCTGTGATTACGGAAATTGAGAAGCTTTATAGGAGCTTTCCTTAGAGAGGTTAGGGGTGAGCATTTAGTTGGCTCAATTTTTTATCAAAATCAAATAAACTGAATTTTATATTTTTAAAACCGAACTGAAATTTTTTAAAAAACCAAATAAACCGACTTTATTTATCTATAAACCAAACCTACAAAATTTTGGTTCAATTTAGTTCGGTTTAATTAAATTACACATATTTTAAATTGGTTCAATTTACATTGGTTTGATTTATTAATAATTTCAGTTTTTTTTAAAATAAAAAAAGGGAACTGAAAAATGAAAAGCAAAATTTTTTAAAACTAAAATCAAACCGAACTGATTTTCACTAAAGAACCAAACTGAACCAACCAAATAATGTCGGTTCACTTTTTGCTAACCGTTAATAGATGTTAATCTGAAGGAAGGAAATCAGGCCATGTTTCTTGGGGTTCAGTTTGCAAGTCAAAGGCAACCGGTGGTTTGGGAATTAAAGCAGTTGAACTCTGGGATAAAGCAGCAGATATGGATCTTACTAACTCATAAAACTAGTCTTTGGGTAGCTTAGGTGGTCACAAATAAGCTCAAAATGCAGGGTTATTGAAAATTACAAAATCATACAATGCTTCTTACAGTTGGAGACATCTTGTTAAGCTAAGGGATGAATTCAAGAAGCATGTAGAGTCTAAGATTGGAAATGGAAATAGTATATTCTTCTGGAGTGATCCATGGTTAGATGGTGCATCTCTGTGTGATAAGTTTTCAAGTATCAATGTCAGGGACTCTGATATCTCTCTTTACTACTAAAGTAGCTGACTATGGAGGTATGATCAAAGGTTGTTTCCTAACCATGTTAAAGATCAAGCTTTGCAAGTGTGAGAATTTATTAAACAGAAAGTTGTTGGCAAGTTATACTGACTAGTTGAAATGGAAATCTGAAAAGTCAAGGGTTTTTTCAATCAAGTTTACTTGGATGGCATTGCATTTTGATTCTGATAGAGGCTCCTAGATTCTTATGGAAGGCTCCTAGGATTCCAAGACATATCTTTATTAAGTGGTTAGCTCTTCAAAAAATACAATTGCCTAAAGACAGATTGCTCAAATGGAGGCCATAGATATTAGCTGACCGTGTCTTTTGTGATTCCGCTGCTGAAACTAATAGAGCATTTAGTTTTTACTTGTTCTTTTTTTTCAAGAATGTGTGGAGGACGGTTTTGTTGGCCTGTAAAGCTTCTAGAGAAGATTATTGTTGGCACAAAGAGGCCAATTTGCTTGCTCGTAGATGTGCAGGTCGAAGTCTCATTTGCAGAATAAGGTTGCCTGCTGTTGTCTATTCTATTTTGCATGAAAGGAGTCAACTTTTATTCAATTCTTTACAGCCTTGTGTAAATAAGATTTATAGAAATATATAAGATTCAGTTTTATTAAGGTTTTCTAAGTAGTGGAGCCATTCCTCCCTCCTGGTTGTTAAAGCGTTTTCAAAGTTAGTTCTCTAAAGTTTTAATTTTGCTGGTTTCAGCTTTAATACAATTTGGTTCATTTACCCAAAATTAAAAATATATGTTTAGCAAGAAAACCATCGTATCAATCTTAATGTGCTAATAATTTATGTAATTAGGACCTTAGAAAACTTGGGAAAGACAAGCCCATGTCAGTTATAGAAGACTAGAATCATATTTCCGAAAATTTTCTGGAGGAAAACTAGAAAATGAGTTTTCTATAAAGTGAAACAATGGAAACCAGTTTTCAAAACTTTCCAAGTTACAACTGGCAAATTGGAGAACAGGTCATCTAGGATTTTAAGGTTTTAATATAACAATAGGAATGAGTTTTCCCATGGAAAACAGGAAAGTTCTATTTATTTTTGGCATTAGATGCTAGCAATTCAAACCCACCAACCCACTTTTATCTCTCACGCACATCATACAGAGGATAGATCTACACATACACAACAATTTGTGGTACACAGGTATACTTTCTCTCAACTGCAGCTCATATGCTTCATGTGCAAGCTTTATTTCTATTTCAAAGCAGGGAATCAAATTCTATCAAATTCTGATATTTTCTCATATCTCTTTTTCTTTTTTGTGCAAAAAACACTTTTTTTCCTTGAGATAAACCAGTTCAGTCATGGATTTAAATTGCGGTCACAGTCAAGATAGTGGTTGCGGTCATGTGTAATGGTAATGGCGCTATCGTGGCCGTAATGCAACGGTAACGGCAAACCGTTACGTAATTTTTACACAAAAAATTGCAAAATGTTGCAAACTAAAAATACTTTCATAAGTCACTAAAACTATGACTTACATCTAATTAATAAGGATAAATTTCATTCTTTATTTTTTTTTGAGTTTTTAAGTTAATCTATGAAAAATTTTTGAAAAGTAATTTGATTGAGTTTTGATTTGGCACAAATAAAATGGAGGAAAAAATAAAAAAAGAATTTTAAAAAATATGGTCCTTTATGTAACGGTCGTTACCGTTATATAACGACCATTATCGTTACGTAACGACCGTGATGGCCATTATGGGTTACAAAAATTTTTCGACCATTAAATAACGGCTATAACGGTGACAGAAGACCAAAATACCATTATATAACGGCCATTACATTACGTAACAGTCATTATTTAAATCCACGAGTTCAGTACTAAGTAAACTACAAATTGGCAAAATATAATACAAAGCAAAAATGCAAAGTATTTTTTTTTTAATATGATTTCTAATTTTCCAATTAGACATTATTCAGAAAACAAACTCAATTGATCAGTTCCCAAACTTTTCACATATTAACTTCTTGTTTGTAAAAAAAGTTGTTGCTTTTTCCAATTTTCTACCAGAAAATAAAAACTAAAAGAATCAGGAACAAAGATATTTTCACTTCGAAAATGGGGCTTATTGGTCCTTCACAGGTGGAACTAAGAATCAAAGTTATATTATGTGTGGATGAGTACACAGGTCTAGTGATAAATGAAAAGTAAATAGAGTCCCTTGGAGGGAGATATAAGGAGAATATTTTTATTGATAATAGAGGATGCCAGGATGGGTAAGAAGAAAGTAAGTTATTAAAGATGTGTAAGATTAGTTTACTTGCCATGTCAAGTAATGAATAGGGAGTGGGCTGATGAGAGTATGAAGATGTCAATAGATGTTTCCAAGGTTATGCTAGGATGTAATGTGAAAGAAAACATAGCATGTGGTATGACAGGGCATACTGGTAGAAGGGCCCAGAGAGAAAAGGATCTAAAAAAAATGTGCCAACTGCCAAAAGGATCAATCTCAAGAAGAGCAAGAGCTATTTATAATGAAGGAGGCATCTTTAAAACTGTTGATCATGGTTTTAAATCGCTATCATGGTGACGGTCATGTGTGATGGTAACAGGCTATTGTGGTTATAATGTAACATTAATGGCAAACCGCTGCGCAATTTTTATGCAAAAGAATTGTAAAATGTTGCCAACTAAGAAATATTGACATAATTTGCTAAAATTAAGAATTACAACTAACTAATGAGCATAAAATAACAAAGATAGAGACATAACATCTATAGTTTTGTTCAAAATTAATAATTAACTTAAATAACTAACATCTATCGATATTGTAGCTCCAAGAATTAATTTTTCTTAGTAAAGAGAAAAGGTTTAGAGATGTGGAATTTTCACCTAGTCTAGGTTGAACAGGCACTATGCAGAGAATGAGAAATGAATGGTCTTAAATGTGGAAAGAAAACTATTTTGTCTCAGTGTGCAGCTGTGTTGAGTAGAAATATGAGTCGAAAACATGTGATTCTACATAAAATAAAGATTTCAGCAGGCTCCATTAAAGTGACGGCTATTACATATTAATTTAACGGTCGTTACCATTGTATAACAGCCATTACAGACGTTACACCCCCACAGAATTTTTTTTTTCAGTTATTTCAAAGGCTTAACAGTAACAGGTGTGTTAAAATCCATTAAATAACAGCCATTCTGTTGCGCATAATAACTGTTGTTTAAAACCATGTTGTTGATCTAATGACATGTGGCTAAAGGTAAGATCAATTCCTAATATGTCTTCCAATACATATTAGTTGCATTCAAGCTCATTAATAAAGGTTTAGATATGAGCTTTCCATTGGTAGATCACACTATGAGTCACCAAGCCAATTCTCCATAATTATACCCTAAATATCTAGTTTACTAACTCCACACTTAGTTCATAATTGATCTTTGTTATATATAAACAAGCTAATTATCCAATATAGAGAATAATGAAATAAGTGAATTTTTCAATGTAGCTATTTTCCTTCTCATTAGGGAAAGACACAATACACCAAAAAAAAAAAAAAAAGAGCGAAAAACTCTTTATGTTACAAGTAACATAATGTAGGAATAGACAAAGAAGATTTACAAACACACACACAGACTAAAAATTCGAATTACAAAGAAAATGAGGAACATTCACATGAATGAATGCTGATCTGGACAAAATAGCCCAGTCCAGAGCAGGATTTTAAACAATAATATTGACTAGGTACCCATCAAGGTGGTGGTGCCTTTGAAGAGTTATATCTCATGATTGAACAAATTGATCTAAAGTAGTTAACAAAATCCAAACTGTTACCTGACAATAGAAGATTTGAAACTCCTTGCATGTTAATTTAGCATACTTATTCACCTTTAAGATGTATAAATTCAGATTTTAGAGCTTTATCAGCTATTGATGTAGAGACTTCCAAGTTTTGAAAAATGCTAAAGAAAATATAAATAAGAACTTAGAGATGTTTACAAACTGAATCAGGCATCACCATTCAGGGGAACCAGTACTCTACTTTAAATTATTTGAACATGAATTCTCTAAAACCTGTATCCATAAAATCATAACCAAAGATTTTGAAGCAGGTAATCAAAAGAGAATCCCATTAAAAAGAAACAAAAGTTAGAACCGTAACCATATCAATCATCAATTACAATTGGTAAATCCTATCACATAGTCAACATTGCAATACTCAATTTTGGCAATCACTTGTAAAAAAAACAAAAAAAAAAAAAATTCACAAGCAAAATACCAACAGGACCAACTTATACTTAGCTTGAGAACAACAATTACACTACTGATTATAGAGCAAAGGATTGTCCAATTATTCTCATAAGAAGTAATATATGAATTCAATAATCAAAGATTAAGGGATAAATTAGATAAAGAACAAAAGAGAAATAGAAGGTTACCATGAAGTGATGTGGGGTTTGGGGGAAAAAACAGTGAGAGCAGAACACTTGTTTTCGGATCGGATCTGGGAGTCTCTGAGTTGCTCCACGAGTTTCGATCGAGTGATCATAATTTTTTTTATTAACTCTTTTCCTCTTTTTCTGATTAAGAAAATAATTGATAACAGCTGGAATTGCAGAGTTGCTGCTATTTGATCCTAGCCTGATGAATTTCGAATTCCAGATTAGGTTTTGTAATTTGGAATTTGAAACAGTGACGAAGATGTTTCAATTTTAAAGGGGAATCATATGAGAGAGGGAAAACGCTGAGAGCAAGCGAGCAACCAACCAGTGAAATTCGCTCTCTTCGCTTGCTAGTTGTTATACTCATTCCCTGGGTTTTCTTTCACGGTATTTTCCAACACGAGATAATAACCCCTCTGAATTACAGTAGTATAATTGAATTACAGTAGTATAATATAATTGAATATTATATAATTGAAATTCGCTCTTTTCGCTTGCTTTTAGCTTCCCAAAAAAACTCACATTTTAAAAGAATTGAATATTAAAAAATTATTGTAATAATTTTTTTTGTTTAAAATTTGATATTTAAAAATTTTAATTTTATTATTCAAAAACAATTTAATAAGAAATTAAATTAAATAAAAGCCATAAAATTTTAAAATAATTAATTTTAATTAAAAATTTAGATAAAATTGTTCCAGTAACCTTGTAACTTAAATTAATATTATATTTATTTTGAATAAATAAATTTGAGAAATAAAATAATTTCAATATATTATAGATTTATTTTAAATAATAAAATTCAATTTAATTATATCAATTTAAAATTTATTCCAAATAATAGAATTTTATCACTAAAGTAAGAGTTCTATTAATAAAATTCGTTTCTTTTTTTTTTTTGTATGATTTGTGTCAAATAAGACGTTAATATATTATATTAATATGTGATTAACATCTCAGTGTTTTATATTTGAATAATGAGAGACTGATGTATATTTAACTGTTTTATATGCATCACTTATCTAACATTTGTAATATAATATATTGAAAATAGCAATATATTATTAACTTATATTGTGCAAATTATAATTTAATAAAGTTTTTAAAATGAAAAAAAAAAAGTAACTCATTATAATAAAATGTTAAAAAAATTCATAATCAAATAATTTGATAAATATTATAGCAACTCATTAATCAGAAAAGTTTCAAATAA
The DNA here is from genome assembly GCA_949677035.1 of Omphalea diandra. Classification (NCBI taxonomy): domain Eukaryota; kingdom Viridiplantae; phylum Streptophyta; class Magnoliopsida; order Malpighiales; family Euphorbiaceae; genus Omphalea; species Omphalea diandra. The sequence goes on along the minus strand of CATIWR010227587.1, from coordinate 17,456 downwards.
GAAATTATTGTGATCCTACAACTCAAACTAAATAATCTTTATATCTAAGTCAATAGAAGAGTTAATTTGAATCAATTAATTCATTATGGCACTGACAATGATATGGTTTCTAGCATAGTTAAATTGGTGATATTATTCTGTGATAATTATTGAATCATTGTACATGCAAAATAATCAAAGTTTCATCAACAATTCAAACATCTATTTTTAGAAGATTTCATTTATTTCATTAGTCACTTTTTTTTTTTTTGAGAAAATAAATTATAGTATTATTAGGAATGAACTGATACTGCTTTTGCATCGTTACAAATTAAAACCTCAATATTAGGAAGAACTTCCTCAATCCATAAGAGTTCCATGCCAATATTTCTTTGATAACGACTAGAGAATTTGCTACTGTATTGCCCAATCGTCTAATAAAACCAAAAGAAAAACACTCATGCTTGTGATGCCAGCTACAAAATATCTCCAAGAAGGAAATCGATCGAACTGCGTTTGTATCTCTGCCTTGTAGTCCATCCACCAGCCTTTACTATCACATTCAACTGCAATCTCTCAAACACCCCCCTTCACTATCTTTGAAGATTCTGTCGCAATTTTAGACCTTCTGTAAGACTACTATTGGACATTTTGTGGAATTTTCTTCAATCCTGCCATAAGAACGCTGTTAGTCTCATCGCATACAATGAAACTACAATCCAACGTATCATCGCAAATACTGTACCATTAGGATTTAATTTACCGATTCCAAAACATGGCAGCTTCCATGTATTAAGGACCATTTGAGGCTGTCGAAGGTAAGGATAAGACCTAATTATATTGAAAATTAGATAGCATTTTCAATGCCATCTCTAATATCATCTATTCAGAATATTGAGCAGCCTCAAAGCAACGCTTATTTCTTGCATATCAAATGGACCACACTATCATGGTAAAGATTTCCACATGTGCACTTGGTTTCATCTCCACAATTGGGCCCAATATTGAACAAAAAGGCAAGTCCTCCACTATGGCCATATCTACTCGAAGTAAACTGAGGTACCAAATTTTCTGCATGATAAAGCACTCTCATTAGATGTACTAGTAACTCATCCCCTCCCTTTCCACATACATTATTGCTACAATGTTTTAATTAGTTGGTAATGAGTTCATACAAGCACGCCAAGTGAAGTATCTCACTTTTGGCGGGATATGTAGGTGCCAAATTTTTTTTCCATACCGGGTCCACTATGCTGGGAGATGCAGACAACTTCTAGGTATGTTGTGGGAATTTTAACAACGCTAAATAGTATCCGAGCAGACACTAAATTTTCCTGATTTCATGCAATAGTAGACCTATCTATACTCGGGCAATCCATAGCTCAGCGAAATACAAAACGGCATTAGCTTCCTCGAGCAAAAAAATTTGCTGGATTTTTGCAGCTTGCCATTGATGATGCTACTCATCAATTAAATTACAAACACTAAGCATCCTCAGCAAGTTGGTTCCTTATAGTAAGCAACTTCGATAGTTCAATTAACCCCACCCACCTATCCTTCCACACTTTAATCCTCTGTCGGTTGCCTACTCTTCATCCCATCCCATCCCATCCTCTACTAGCAGCTTGGCAGCCATAATACTTTGTCAAATATAACTAGGCTGATAATCGTAGTGTTGAATTTAAAAATTTAGTATGTGGATAATACTTCGCTTTAAACGAAGTTGCTGCCAATGAATGATTATCGACCAGTAGACATCATGTTGAAAGAGTGAAGATTATGAAAACCTAACTCTGTTATTTCCTTCAACTTCGATATAGTTGACCAGTTAACCTCGTGCCATTTTTCTCCCCATCGTCACAACCCACCAAAAACATAACGTCGCTTATTTGATTTCTCGACATACTGATAAGGGAAAGAGAAAGCAATTCATCGTGTAGGTTGGTATGGCCTATATGACAACTTTCATCAATATTTCCTTTCCTGCTCTAGATAGCGTTCTTTCCTTCCAAACTTTCAATTTATGATGAATTCAATCGTGAATCACCTATAAAATTGCTTTCTTAGATTTGCCAATAAGAGTGGGCAAACCTTAGTACTTTTCATGACTCTCAATTGCCTTTGCTCATATTTGATCTCGAATTTGTAATTTTGTCTCCTCGGGCACACTTCAGCTTGTTAAGGGTTTTGACTTTTCTAGATTAATCTTTCAACCGGAAGCATCTTCAAACAACTCAATAGAATACTCAAAATAGCATTGGCTTCTTTGGGCAAAAAAATTTGATGGATTTTTACAGCTTGCCGTTAATGATGCTACTGATCAATTAAATCACTAAAATTGGCATCCTCAACAAACTGATCAATCCACACTTTAATCCTCTTCCCGTTGCTCACTCTTTATCTCATCCCATCCTTCACTAGCGGTTTGGCAGTCATAATACTTCGCCAAACATAACTAGGTTGATATCCCAGTGTTCAATCGGTGGACAATACTTTGCTTTAAATAAAGTTGTTGCTAATGAATGATTATCAACCAATAGATGCGATGTATGCTTTGTAATCATCGCCAAGTTAAAAGAGTTGACGATTATGAAAACCTAACCTACCCATTCCTTCAACTTTGATATAGTTGGCCAACTAACTAACACAATGCCATTTTTTGCTCCCCATCATCACAATCCTATTAAAAATATAATGATGCTTGTTCAATTTCTCTACATACTGATAAGGGAAAGAGAAAGCAACTTATCGTAAGGTTTAAAATGACCTGTATGACAGCTTTTATCAATATTCTCTCCTTTAGATAGTGTCCTTTTCTTTCTACCCTTCAATTTATGATGAATTTAACCCCCAATCACCTAGAAAACTGCTTTCTTAGATTTGCCAATAAGAGTGGGCAAACCTAAGTACTTCTTATGACTCTCAATCACCTTTACTCATATTTGATCTCGAATTTATATTTTTTGTCTCATTGGACGCGTTTTGGCTTATTAAGAGTTTTGACTTTTATAGATTAATCTTTTGAACTCAAGCATCTTCATATAACTAAAGTATTTCCTTAATTTTCTCTTTCTTGAATTGTAGTTTGAGTGAATAGGATACTATCATCTGCAAAAAATAAATGAGAAACAGGAGGAGCACTTCTGGCCACTTTAATACCATGAAGTTCTCCTTTTGATTCAACAGCTAAAATCATAGATTCAAGACCCTCTACGCATAATAAGAATAAATAAGGAGACAATAGATCACCTTGTTGGAGACACCATTTAGAAAAAAATCACTCATCTGGTTCCCGATTTATCAACAAAGAATATAATATAGTTAAAACACACCTCATCACTAAATCAGTCCAATTACATGCAAAACCCATTTTTTCCATCATTGCTATCAAAAAATGCCATTCCACCCTATTATAGATTTTGTTCATATCAAGCTTTAAAGCTAAACTATCTATCTGACCATATTTTTTATTGTTCACAAAATGAAACATTTCAAAGACAGCCAAAGCATTATTTATAATTAAATAACCATGGATAAATGTGCTATGATTTATTGAAATGAGATTTAGAAAAAGCCATTTAGACCTTTGCAATAACCTTAGTGATAATACAAAACATGACACTGCATAAGATAATAGGTCTGAAATACTTAGTGAACTCATATGTTAATTTAATTTTGGATTAGAACAATAAAATTGTGATTTAAAAAATTAGGATCATGACCATTATTTATGACATTTAAAACTACGGACATAACATCCGCATTCACAATATGTCATAATTTTTTAAAGAGAAAAGGTGATATACATTCGAGCCCAATTCCTCAGAAGGATGCATCTATTTTAGGGCTTGTTGCACTTCATCTAGAGTGTAAGGCTTTGTTAATAGATCATTCATGTCCATAGATATTATGGGATTAATATTTTCAATCATTTTCTCTACATTTTTCGGGACAAAAGACTTGAAGATCTCTTTAAAACACCCTATCGTAACTAGTGCCATGTTATCCACATCTTTATACCACCTCTCATCTGGTCCTTGAATTGTTTCAGTCTTATTCCTTTTTTATCATTACGAGGCTTTACAATGGAAAAAGCTAGTGTTTTTTCTCCCTCTTATAACCTCTTTATCCAAGACCTTTATAATAACATCTCTTTTAGTTTGAGAAGTGCATCAATTTCCCCTTCTACACATTTATGTTCAACAACAACAAAAATTTTATTGTGATTGTTGTTGTAAAACTTCAAGTTTCCTCCTCAACTCACTTAACTTCATAAACACATTACTAAAGACCTTTCTCTTCCAAACTTTTTATGCCTCACCATAATTTTTAACCTTCTCCGTAAAATTCATATGTGTACTAGTTTTTTGCCAACTTTTTCTAATAACTTCCTCACATTCCTCATGTTCTGTCGACATCTTCTTAAAGCAAAAAATCTTTTAAAAAAAATACTACACTTTCTACTACTACCAAAAGTAACTATGATTGGATTATGGTTTGATTTGCTTTAAGGTAAGTGAGTCACTTCTACCTAAGGCAATTGTATAAACCACTCATCATTTGCCAAGACATGATCTAATTGTTCTCAAATAATAGCCAACCCATGCTTCCTATTTGTCCATGCCATTTGATATCCAATAAATCCCAAGTCAAACAAACCACATTCATTTACAACATATCTTAGATCTAACTATCCTACCATCCTTCTCAAATTGTCGTATAATTCCATTATAGTCGCCCACACATAGCCATGATTGAGTGACTATCTCTCTTAATGATTTGAGCAACTCCCATATAAGCCACTTATTCTCCTTAGTTGACTATCCATGTACACCTGTAAATACCCACTCCTTACCAACCAATATGATGTGGTTTAACTAGCATGACGATTTGATGATAAGAGAAAGATAGCAAAGACAAATCAATACTAATATGCCATAACATACATAAGCCACCTCGTCTTATTTGGCCATCACTATTCATGGGTGCTAGTGCAACATATAAACCCTTAAACTACAAGTGCACAAGTCGACAAGTAAGAAAGTGTGCAAGAGTACAAATATCATTCCCAAGTACTAACCTTTTATCCATTGTATTATCTAGAAAACTTAATTAAAGATTATTTAAACTAAAAACTACAACGATTAAAACTACATCAACTATAAACAAGTTGTTGCGAGAAAATAATTAATAAGAGAAAACAGCTAAGGATGCAACTTCATTTGTTAACTTTTTATGATTTCTAATCTTCCATCTAATTAGCTTATTTATCTTGTGTTACTATCAAGTCACTTAGGTGATTAATTAATCTCTCTCAAGTACTAACTAACATATAATCACATATTAAACTAAAAGTCTCTGGACACAATAGTTAGACATCATGCAATTGCCAAACAAAATAAGACCCTAATAATAGTAATAATCTATTAAATCTCTTAACATAAAATATATTAAGGGAATCATTAAAGTTTCATTTCATGAAAAACATCTTTTGATACTTGATTCATAAAACTAATTATGATTAATGGTAATCAATCAATACCAATGAGTTCATAATGATTACTAACAAAAAGGATGAATAAACCTAAAAAAACTTAGATTAAAAAACTATAATCATTAAATAAGATCCATCTACACCTTAACTATGAAAGAATTAGTTCATAATAAAGGAAACAACAATCAAAATACATATAATTGAAGTTATGGTCTCCACTTTTTAAGCTCTTGAATGATTGCCTCTTTGTTGCTCCTTGCTCTTTAGCCTTCGCTTGATAGCTTTGCATCCTTCTTTGATTGATTTCTCTGATTGTTTAATGATGAAATTCATGTGCCTTTTTAACCTTAAATAGTGTTCTTAACCTTAGTACTAAGTAGGAATCTTATGGAATTAAGTTAGGAAGTGAAAAAATTTTCCTTTTTAGTGGTGCACAACCATGCAAAGTTTGCATTATCGTGTAAATTCACAATTCCTTTTTTGAGTTGCATCCTACACTTTGCATAGGGTACGCACAACCATGCAAATTTTGCATGGCCATGTAGAATGGGCATGTAAATGCTTTCATGGTCGTGTCAACTGGGTATACAAATTAATTTATCTTCTTCGTGGTTTGCATGGCCATGCAAAATTTTCAAACATGCTTTTCGAGCTTTCTTCTTCAACTTTAACCTACAAAATAAAATTACCCCTTATAAGATCCTTTTGTATGTCAAATTTAATCAAGAACTCTAAAATTTGAAGGGAATTAAACTTTTAAATGTATGAATTTATGCACCAAATAATCATTCTCATAATCAACACCTAAACAACCCTAAAAATGCAAAAGACTACTATTTATTTGTCCAATCTATACACATTTCAATTTAGTTTCCATAAAAAAAATGCAATGGTGGGATCTTCACATTTTAGCAACTTGTGTAATACCTAAATTGTTTCTCAATTCCTAAGCCTATGATAGTTCCAACTTAATATTTTCATATTTTTTAGTGGGGCTAGACTCCAGCCTTTGCCATTCAAATGGTACAAAGAATAGTTTTAGCTATTTCCAGCTCCTTGGATTCTTTAATAAAGTTTCGAAGTTATTTACCTTTTTCGTTACTTTACATTTCTCTCCAATATGTACTATCAAAGTTGAATGGATATCATATAGTATATTTGGCTCTTTTTGGGCTTTTTAGATGATTCTAAATTTATATTTGAATTGGGTTTGCTTTTTAGCTTGATCAGTTTTGTATAAAAGGTGGGGTAGAGGTGGTTCAATTTAGGTTGAAATGGCACTAGAATTGTCAATAAAGGTTTGAGTCTCAAGTATGCTATAAGAGTCAATTTTGGGTTTATGATTTTTAGTGTCACCTTTGTTATTTATTCCAAGATTGGTATTGGTTTATTGGTTGAACTATTTAAGGCTATACTTGACAAATGGTATGGGTAGCAAAGAGTGGTAAATGAGGTGTGGGATAGGTTCAATGGTAATTTAAAAAATGTTTGCTTAGAGATTATTATGTGGATCCCATCTCGGTAGGGATGGTGGTGTGGGGAAAAGTAGGCCAATTTTGACCTCAAACCCTTGTGACATCAGAATCTCAACATGTGTACCATTTTTGTCTTGGACTTCAATTCTTCTTAACCCATTCATCACTACCATCACAATATCATCCATAACCCTTCCCTTATCATTTCTAGACGTGTTATGCTCTTTAACCTCCTGCATTGGCCATAGGCCAAACAAAGGTCAATGACTGCTAAAGGTAGTCCTTTAGGATGGACACACTGACCTAAGATTCTAATTTGTTTAATAGATGATGCTCTCAATCACTCATCATGGAGGAATTTCTTGTGGTCAATCATACCAACCATAGTAAAAATTGACTCTAGCTCATACTACAAAAAAATACAATTTAGCAACGAATTTTTCCATTGCTAAACTTAAAAAATTTGTTGCTAATTTTGATTAGCAACAGATTTAATCCCTCTTTATTTGGCCCCTTACTAAAACAATTAGTAATAGATTTGAAAATTCGTTGCTAATTTAGCAAACAGCTTAGCAACAAAGTAAAATCCATTGCTAAATTAGCAATGGTTTTCATCTATGATAAATTAGCAATGGATGGTAATTTGTTGCTAATTCAGCAATAGATTCATAATTTAGCAACTAATTTCTTTTATTGCTAATGTAGCAATAGATTTCTTCTGTTACTAAATTAGCAACGGATTACAACTGTTGCTAAATTAGCAACGAATTAAATTTTGTTGCTAAATTAGCAATTGAATAAATCCATTGCTAATCCATTAATAAATTAGCAATAGCTTATTTTCGTTGCTAATTTAGCAATGGATCCCATGCATTAATCTCTTGTAAATTTTACAAATTAAAATAATTAATCATAGGTTACTATTTCATAGCTAGTGACCAATAATATAATTTACTTTTATAATAATAATTAATTGCAATTCATTCTAGAAAAACTAGATATCTAATTTTATGATTGAATAAAATCCATACCAAAGTACCATGACTTGAAAGAAAAAAAAAATAATTCACACATTAAATATAAATATAATCCATCATACATAAGGTATAAGTACATAAAAAAGAAATGCAATATATAATCCTAGCTCAGATCTTCTACAGTATCAGAGTCACCTGCAAAAGTCTCTTCTTGAGGAGCTGCAATCTGAGAGGTACGAACTAGCTCTGCACACATCTTTCTCACATGCTCTTGCATTTGTTGCTACATTTACTCTTGCATATACCTCATTTGTTGCTACATTTGTATCTGTTGTTGCTCCATTTGTATTTGTTATTGCTCTATTTGTGACTATTGTGCAGTAATTGCATCCCTTAATCGACGAACCTCATCCTTTAAGTTATCTTGTTACACATTAAATGTCCTAACAAGTGAGCTAGCAGTAGTGTGAGAGTATATTGAAGATGACTAAGAGTCTATGCCATAAACTCATTGCTTCTTCTGTCCCTCCCCCCCTCTCAGCAGCCTCTAACCACATTTGAGTGTTATCCACTTAACAAGGCTCGTTGGACCCCTTTATTGGTTGAGAGCTCCTCTCCTTGATACTCAAGAAATTATTATGTAATAAAAAAATATGTATACTTATTAAGCTCATAGTATATAAACAAAAATTAAAATATTTTACTTATACAATATGCACACACTTACATAAGTCTTACGTGACTTTGCATCAACATATTTTAAGGTCTCATTTTCTAAAATGAGTATCTTCAAATAATTCACAAGGAAAAACTTCAAGTCCTTTGTTCTTAACTTAAATACGATACAATATTTATAAAGTCGCTTCATATAAAAAAATAATTTTGATTAATTGAATGAAAAAAATTAGAAAATAGAAAAATATTTACCATTTTTCATAATGTTGCATGTGTGATATGGAACCACTAGTATGGCGTGATGGACCTGATCCACGTCCCCCTATCTCGCTAAGTTGATTCTTAGAGCATTGATCACTATAATGTTTAAACTCAAGGTGATTCCATGTTGTACTCCAGTTCTCCCATATTAGCTCTGTAAGGTGCACTAATTTTGCTTTTCCTTTCAAATCTGGTTCAAAAGGCCTGAAACACTGACCAGCCTTTCTTCGCCATGCTATCTTCACCAAGGCTGTAATTGCATTATCCCATACAAAGTATTTACGAAATACAAATAAGAATAAATAATCTTTATTAATGAGATTATAGGTTTATTACCATTTAACTTGAACTATAATAATTATAACACTGTTAATCTACTTGCTTGAACTACAATCATATCTAACTTAAATAAGATACATATATGAATTAACTTGAACTACTATTACAATAATCTCTTATTTTTAATAAAAATTAAGACAAATATGAGAATACCTACTGAAAAACACTTGTAATAATGCTATTATCAATTAGAACCACAATCATATCCACATACAAAAGCAAAACACATATTAGAATACACTTCATAACTCCAAAAAGATATATAACCAACTTATGGACATTAGGTATGTGTGGGTGTATACGCGCACATATATATATTTATGTGTGTGTGTGTCTATATATATATATATATATATATATATATATATATATATATATATATATAACAACAATGCTCTTATACATTATAAAAAGCTTGTTACCTAAAATTCTTGCCAATAAAGCTCCTTTGTTTTTTATGAAATCATCTTCTAGGAATATCCTTCTTCATCTATTCTTCCTTGAAAATCAAAATAATCTGTTGCGCACGTCGATCAGAAGGATGCAACCTAACAAACCAAAATATAAGTTGTCATTAACAAATCAAAAGAATCATATAGATATCATTAACAAATCAAAAGAATCATATAGATACATTAAAAAAAGGTAATAATACATACTCATCACCCAAAATAGTGATTCTGCAGCTTCTGTCAACATCACTAAGTTGTTAGATGGATGTAGAGGTGTAATATCTGCTGAAGATGAGTAAGGACCATCGGTAGCTGGAGGAATAGAAGCAATAAAAGAATTTGAAGGTATAAATGCCTCAGGAGTAGTGGGGGTGCAAATGTCTCCTGAGGTGTGGATGGTACTGAATCTATAGGTAAAACTAGCTCAGGATTAGTGGGAGGTAATGCTTGATAATCATATTGTGATGTGGTCCCCTTGAGTAGATGCATGAGGTGCTTTGCCCTTACCGGAATCACCTCTACCAGATATAGACCCATGACAATTAAAAGAATAAATTAAAAGTGTTAATATTAGTAAATTAACTTTACAAATATTATAATTACAAGTAAATTAGCTTGATAAATATTACAATTACAACTATATATTATACATAAGTAAATTAACTTAAGAAAAGGTATAACTACCTTTATTCACTATTAATATCAACAGACTAAACTTCTTCCTTATCCCTCTCATCATTTTCATTCTCTGATTTTGATTCTAGTTTTTGGCTCATCAGTTACATCAATTTCTTCATCCACAATATCAATGAATGTACCGATTGGATCATTTAGGGATTCAAATTGTTCATTTGCCTCAATATCAATGACATGGGCATCCATTTCATCCTCTTGGAATGGCACAACCTATGATGGAGGAGTTTTGATAGACAATTCAAGAATTTCAACAACAGACCTAGTTTTTACTTTACATACAGCCCATCAGTCACTTTTATCACATTTTAAGCTTGGATAAGTAATATAATTAACTTGAATGGCTTACGCTGTGAGAATAAATGGCTCATATCTATCAAATCTTCTTTTGTGGTTCACTTCAATAAACTTATATTATTTATGCACTTTCATGCCCACATTTGGCCTCGAATCAAACCAATTGCATTTGAATAACATAGTTCTCTTGATTGGTAATTCAGGATACTCCAATTCCATAACCTTTATCAATAGACCATAGTAGTCATTTTCATCTATACCATAATTTGATCCCTTAACGCAAACACCATTGTTCATAGTTACTCTACTCGAACCATGGCTTATAGTGTGAAATTTATACCCATTCACAATATAACTAGAGAATGACCTTATAGTTCGTAACGTTCCTTTTGCTAGGTCCTTTATAAACTTATTTAAGATGTTATTTGATGGATTATCTGTCTAATTCATTTGCCAAAAATATATGTTAGAATTACAAACCAATAAAAGTTATACACAATTATAAGTAATTATGGTTTTGATAGTGGTACTTACATATTTATTAAACCAAGATATAAATTTGCCATCACATTTAAGATCAACATCTTGATAAGTAATGTTTGGTTGATTTTGCCTTAGCTCAGTAGCATAAATGCTTTAAATAATGACAAGTGAAAATATTATATAATGTAGTACATATTATTTTGAACTCTATTAAAAAAATAAACATATATTAAACACTTACTAAATATAAGCTTCCACTTATAGGTAATTCAAAAGAATGTATATTTGTGTTACATGATATTCTTCATTTGTTAAATATCTCAGTTTTGCTTATCCAAGTGATCGACCTGTATATGTAAAAAATGAGAGATTCCATTCATGTTCTTTTTCATCTACACCACCATCATTATTACCTGGCACTTTTCGATGCCTTGTATTCACATGTGACTCGAAGTAGTATGGACAAAAAGATGATATTTCTTCAACTAAATATGCATTGCATATAGAACCTTCAACTTTCACTTTATTTTTTAATTATTTTTCAACTTTTGAAGGTACCTAAAATACCATATATGATCAAAATTAAGATATTTGTATTATTGATAGTGAAGGCATTTTTACATGCTAGTTTGGAGTCTTTACCTTTCAAATGGATACATCCATCTATATTACACTAGACCTGTTATTTTTGTTTCATAAGGCAAATAGATTGGAAGATATTCCATAGAGTCAAAGAAACTAGGAGGAATTATACGCTCCAACATACATAGAATTGCAGGAATCTCTTTCTCTAGCCTTAACATGTCTTTCTACCTGATGATGGTAGAAGTTAGATCTTTGAAGAAAATGCTCAACTCTATCAATGGTTGCCATACATTTGCTAGTAATAGTTCCTAAAATGCTATAGTGATTAACCTTTGCATAAACACATGACAATAATGGCTTTTCATCCCAAACAACTTCAGTTTTCTCATGTCCACACATCTAGCCATATTTGACACAACCATATGGAATCTATGGCTTTTGACCCAATCATATAAGACTTGTTTTGCCTATTTGTCTAACATGCAACAAGTTTTGGGATATTTTTTGTTGCATCATTTCGTGCCAATTCTAGACGTCAATAAAACTTTTTTAAGTTTATTAGATTAGGTTGGTCAAACATAAGTCACAATTCTCTTTTGATCTTAACAATGTAGATTTATATGTTCTAAAAATAATTTCAAATGTTGATTTTGTAGATTTTTAGATAGGTGTGCATTAAAAGTTGAATGAAAATCTAAGTTTCAAAGATTATAAGTGGCATTTTAATTCGTAGTCAAAAATTAGGATATCATGATCGTTATCTTACAAAAGGATGAACCAAGTTGAAACAAATGGATTCATAATGTATATCGCATTCACCATTGCGACTGTGAATTTTGCGCTTGCTTGGAAGGAATCAAGTCGTCAACCAGAGTATGTCAAGTGTCTCAAGGAATCATTTGAAGATCAAAATTTGTAAGGCCAAATGTTGGTCGAGACCGCAAATTGTTAAAGCAACATTTCCATAACAAATAAAAGACTTGTAGTGGCAGTCGCGTCTAAAGGAAGTAAAATAGCGACCACAAATTTCATTCTAACTCAAGGGACATAACAACTTTTTTTCTTAGAGAACTAATGGTTATGTGTCATGTCGATTAACCGTTAGATATAAAAAAAAGATTTTTTACCCCGAATCAAGTAAATTTAGTGCAATATGAGAAATCGTGACACTGAATGCCTAGTTATGACCACAAACACTATCTGACAAGTATTTAATACAAGATCTGTCTAGCATACCTGGAGACTTAGACATAGTTTTGTATGTAACATCTATTTGGTGGTTGTTGCCTATAAATACTCCATCAAATAGACTTGAATGCAAAAGAATAACCTTTAAATGTGCTAAAACTATTGTAAAGTTAATTCTCATTTTCTTTGTACATAGTTTGGTATGAGCTCTAAACACCTTAGGTTAGGGTTTAAGAGTGAGCCTTAGAAAACTCTTGTTTAGGTTTGAGTGTGACCCTAGAAAATCATTTGTAAAGTTTGTTGTGAGCCTAAATACTAGGTTGAGTGTGAGCCTTAGGAAAACACTTGTAAAGGTTGAGTGTGAGCCTAAAAACACTAGTGATTTAGTGAAACACACAATTGGTAAATTGAAAAGTGGATGTAGGGTTGGTTAATACCCAAACTACTATAAAACTCTTATGTTCACTTTTCTTCTACTCTTTCTCTAATCTTTTATTTATGTGAGCTTCCTCCAAAAGTTTAAATTTACCACCAATTTAACCCCCCTTTCGGTGCACTAGGGCTAACAAAGTCTTTTCTTGATTTAGCATTGTCTTGTGTTTTCCCTTCTACATTCATTACTATATTGAACACATTATCAAACACATTTTTCTCAATGTGCATTACATTTAGATTGTGGCAAATGACATTCGTACTCCAATAAGGGAAATCCCAAAAGATGTTTCACCTCTTCCAACCACCAATCCTATAAATTATCCATTAGCATCCTCAGCATTTTATTCTATAACTTTTTTTAGCCCCAATTGCTCTATTTGATTCAATATCTCAACACTAGACTTAATAGGTGGAGCCATTTTTGTCACTATTCTATTTTTAATGAAAGAGGTTTTATTCCTTCTAAAAGGATGATTATATGGTAAAAACTTATGTTGATTGTCAAACCATGATTTTTTACCAACCTTTGGAAAAGTAAATACATCTGAATCATCCATACAATAAGGACAAGCTAACCTTCTTGCAGTACTCCATTTAGACAACATTGAATATGCTAAAAAATCACTAATTCTCTACATAAGGGCAGCTCACATCTAAAAATTTGGGTTCTTTGATATATCATATGTTTGCACACCCACATCCAATAATTATTTTAACTCCTTAATAAAAGGCTACAAAAATACATCCATTTTGTCTTTTGGATTTTTTGGCTTGGGAACTATTATAGTCAAGAACATATATTCTTCCTTCATACACATTCGATGAGGTAAATTGTGTAGTGAAAGTATAATTGGCCAAGAAGAGTATTATTATTCCGATTGACCAAATGGTTTAAACCCATCAGTGCAAAGACCCAATCTTACATTCTGACTTTCTACTGCAAAATCTGGATGGCATTCTATCAAAATGCTTCTAAGTTGGAGCACCTGAACAATGTCACATTACACCACCTTTTTCATCCATATGCTTAACATATCATCTCATATCATTAGTAGTTGTCTTTGATGCATATAATCTTTGCAGTCTAGAAGTGAGTGGAAAATAATACATCTGCTTATATGGAACATCTAATTTCTTTGTATTAGATTCATGTCTCAATCTCTTGTACCGAGGATGTTAGCAAAACTTACAACTGGTTAATTCACTGTCTTCACCCCAATATATCATACACCCGTTATTACAACAATGAATCTTTTCAACCAATAGTCTCATTCCTTAGACTAACTTCTTTGGGTTATAAAAGTTATTCACCATGACATTATCAACTGTAACAACTCTATCATTATCTGACAAATGTAATCATAACACCTTTCAAATAAATTGTGTTCTGACTTAATATTCAACATTCGAGCAACAACTGATAATTGTGAATGATTTCACAACCAAGCCACACCTTTTCATTTAAAGCCTGGAGCATGTCATAGAATTTTTGAGCTGATAAATTTAGAGATTCCTCAATACCTTTGACATTAAATTCAAGACCAACAACATTCATTACCATTCTATGGTATGCATTAGATTATTATGCCTCATCTGAAGGACTAAAGTTTTTTGAAAAATAATAAACATTTTGATCCAAATTTATTGTTACATCAATTTCTCCATAAAAAAATCCAATCATAATACCTTGGCACAAATCCATATATGTAGATGATATTTAACCATATTCACTTCCTCATATCTGTGATTTTGACACTTATAGAGATTACAAGGACATTTCAACTCATTACCATCCATACATTTCGGATGGCTACATGTGAACTTAATAAACTAATTTAAATCATCCAAAAAATCTTAGTTAAGAAGACCATATTTAAGCCTAGCATACATCCATTGACGATCTGGCCTTATGATATCGTCCTATATTAAATCAAGATCAAGTTATAGTTTAAGCATTATAATTTAAATATTACATAAGCATTATAATTTAAATATTACATATATGTTTTAAATAAAAACTATTTTAACTAAACTCATTATATCTCCCACTATTATCAAAATGTAAGAACCTATCCTATTTGAAAATTGTCTCTATTTAACTATTAATGAAGGCCTATTTATACATATATCTATAGAAATTTCAATAGCATCTCCCCTTAATTCTCCAGATGCACGATATGGAATAGGTGCTAATCATCTGACAACCCATTTAAGATAAGTACATGAATTAGCACATATTCCAATATGCATCCAAAGAATAGGGAGATACTATGGAATTTCTACAATATATATATATATATATATATATATATATATATACATTCATTAGGTTTACATTGAATAAATATTTACATTCGTTAGGTTTACATTTAGACAACACAAAAAATTGTCCAATTGGACAATTCAGTAACCTCTCACAATCCAAGTGAGAATGATATTAAATAGGTTTCTAAGGCTAACTAAAAGTATTATTAACATATTATTATCCTAAAGTGTAATAAAATTTTATCATAGTTTAGTTTTTGAAGTTGTAAATTTTGATTGTTCCTTATTTTGTAAGAACATTGAAGAGATTTCTTGGTAACCTCTCACAATGAATTTTCTATAAATAAGGAAGGGAGGAATTCTCAACTATACTAAATTTGTTCACTAATCACATCAAAAAGAAGTTATCCATGCTCATTAAAGATGACCAGAACACATAAAAACATATTTACTCAAACTCAAAATATCAAAATAATATATAAAATATATGCATTAAGCTCATCAAAAGTCCAAAACAAATAAAAATTGACAAAAACCAAATTTAACTATGAAAAATTCTCATGCGAGTAGTCAACTTTGACTACGTGCCATTTTTATTCCAGAAAGCTAAATTAAGTGATTTAAAGATTTTTTTTTTTTTATATATCAATTTTGAAGATGATGTTTGTGTTTAATTGTTCTTACACAGTAAAACATTTACAAATAATTTACAGCAAAATATTTATTTTAGTTTTGTTTTCGGTTTACTTTTAGTTTATAAGACCATCAATAAAATAAAAGAAGAAGAAGAACAATTAGAACATAGGCATCATTTTCAATCCCTAACAAATATGATTTTTTCTCTCTTTATGACTGATTTTTAACTCAAAAACTGTCCTAAAACAGTTTACAGGAAATGTTTATTTTATTTTTATTTTCAATTTACTTTTTGGTTTGTGAAACCATTGATAAAAATAAAAGAAAAAGAATGATAATTAAAAAGCGGACATCATTTTCAAAATTTAACAAACATGATTTTCTTTATAACAACATCAGGTAAAAAAATTTATACACAGTAAAATATTTATTTATTTTATTTACTTTTATTTTAGAAGTACAAAAAATAGTTTGTCGGAAAATGTTTATTTTAGTTTTATTTTAGGTTTACTTTTAGTTCATGAAATTATCGATAGAACAAAAGTAGAAAAAAATAATTAATATGTTTAACCTCTAACAAACATGATTTTCTCGCTCTTCATGATTGATTTTTAGCTCAAAATGTTCATTTGTTAATTATTTTTATCTAAAATACATAAAAGCTTATAATTTTTTATTCTAAACAATAATAATAACAAAAACAAATATTAGATTTTAGAAAACAAAAATAAAAACTTATATGTATCTTCATTTTCTTTTTATTTTTTAAAGAAAGGAAAAAAGAAAGAGTTTTCTTTATATTATTTTCATGGTGGTCATCATTGTCGTCCTTCTTCTTGTTGACTTCTTCTTCTTCTTTGTTCTTCTTTTTTTTTTCACATAAATAAATAAACAGAAAATTAACAAAGAAAAAAGTAAAAAAGGAAAACTCAAAGTAAAAAATTGCCTTTTTAACAATTGTGTTTTTAACAAATCATTATCATATATATCTTTTTTAAAAAAATAATAATGCATGGTATACTTTTCTCTAATTATTAGGCCATTATAGAAGACCGGACTGAATAGATCCTGCATTTGCAGTTATATATATATATATATATATATATATATATATATATATATATATATATATATATATATATATATATATATTGGAGGTGTCAGAGACTTGGGTAGGACATTTAATTCTATTTTGAAGTAATATTTGATACAGTTTGACTAA
>CATIWR010227582.1:0-35145 GCA_949677035.1 Omphalea diandra | reverse complement strand
TGTCTTTTTATTTTTTTTCACTATTATCAAAAAAAAAAAAACAATATATATATATATATATATATATATATATATATATATATATATATATATATATATATATATATATATATATATTGCAGGAGATGATGCGTGCATTGTACAACCACTGCTGATTACTATAATGTTTTATTTTATTTAATTTGCATGGACCACGTTTCTTGTATTTTATGCATTAGTATTCATTCACCGCATCCATCCAATAATAATACCCACTCACTCGCGTCCTTTTCCTTCCAATTGCTTTCTTTCTTTAGCACTATACGGCTACTTATATTCTGCTGCTTCCTTTGATGTCAATATATCACACGCTCTGCCTCTGCTTTCTTCCTTTATTATATGGTTTATAGACTTGTGGTTTCTTTCTTTCTTTCTTCTCTTATTTATTTTTCTTACGTAATAATTAAATTCCTCACCTGATAATTGTGATGTTATGATCAGAATACTGCAATAATTATCCAGTATCTGCTACCAAAAGTTAGTGGACTGCTATAGAGTACTATTATCGTCTTTGTCTTCCATTCCAGTGCCTTTCGTAGCTTTACGTACATTTCATCACGTTAATTGGTGACGACTAGGTAATACTGCAACAAAGATGTAGAACTATAACTTTGGAGCTAGAAGAGAATATAGCTTTTTTTATTTTTTCTTTTAAGCTCCGTGTAATATTCCCAATTGAGATGTCAATTAGAGGTCTGTGAGGAAAAGATTGCTCGTGGTTAGAGACAAGGTAAAGCATTCTGAGGTACTAGCAAACCGCAACACTTAAGAGCTATATCTTGGTTAAGCATAATTAGCAGCCTAATGGCATGAATCTAATTGTAAGCTAAATCTTGATGAGGACGTTATAAGTCCAAAGAGGGAAAATTGTAACATCCCACTAAAGTGTTAGCTTGAGGTGTTTCACACTTAGAGCCATTAACTTGAGTTGCATAGGGTTATAAAAATCCTACATTGAAAGTTAATAACGTTAGCAGTTTATATAGATTTTAGTTTAACTATTACAACAATTTGAGTTGTGTGGTTTAACCATTATTTATAATACTCTTTGTTTTTTTTGTATAAAATAATGTATCTAAAAAAATATTTTTTAATAATATATTTCTAGTATTTAGAATACATTATAAAAATATTAATTTATTTTATTTATAAAATTATAACAAAATTTATAACATAAAATATTTTATATTAATACTATTTATTATTTAATATAAGAAGAATATATTAAAATGAAAATTTTTATAGATTTCACCTATCATCGGTAACCATTGCAAGTCAATAATGATTTGCGATGACTGTTAATAGTTAAAAATGATCAATGATAATAAATATATATATTTATATGATTTATTTTTCATTTAAATGAGTTTGTCAAAATTCTAAAAATAATTTTTCATTTTCTAAATAGAAAATTATTTTCTAAAAAATAACTTAATTTTTTCTTTGATCATAAAATATTTTTTGTTAAATAGTTTTTTTTAGATATATCAAATAGAACAAAATGTAAAAAAATATTTTTCGTTGGAAAATATTGTTCATCAGGCAAACGAAGCCTTAATTTAGCTTCGATGGGAATTCAAACTTGAAAGATCATGGTCATAATTATAAAGATGATTTCAACATCACTAAATAAAAAATTTATTACCTGAAAATAATAAAACTTTAATTTCTAAGTCGAAGACCCTATACATCATATTATATACTATGTATGTATGGATATAATGTTAAAAAATGATGGCTGAAAAGATATATGTATCGCAACTTATTAGAATCAACCACTCTTTTTTTGAACTTGAAAAGGGAAAAATTAAAATTAAAATTTTATTCAAAAAATTATACACTTAATCGTGAAGTTATATTTGCATATATAATTTAAAATAATTTTTAATTCTCCAACTTTTTGAATTACCACAAATGAATATAAACCTAATTTGTTAAGAGTGCTACAAAAAAAATCAAAACAGATTAATTTCAAAATATATAATAAAAAAAATCCAGATCATTTCGACTACGTTGTTGGTTTATCATGTATGTATAGCACTCCAACAAGTGGCCAAAATTGCTGCCACTAGTTTTTGTAATTCTATAACGTTTGAATTTTGGGGTGCTACAATTAACAAATCACTGACGAAAAGGCTCTCTGTTGGACAATCCATTATCTTTGAGAGAGCTCATGCCCAAATAAGCATTCTTGACCCCATAGTCAAACAAACCTCACAATATTCTACATTTGGGAAGTTGCGTGTGGGAGACATCTCATATATCTTTTTCTTTTTCTTTTAATTAATTAAGCTGTTTGAATTTTTTTTTTTTTTCCCCAACAGACTTCATTGATATGACTGTAAATTAAAATAAAAATCTTTAAAATATTGATAATTCTTTTTCTACTTTGAATAATATATTTTTAATCAATACATGATTTACATTTTATAAAAAAAATTATTTTCATATTGAAGAATCAAAATATATAATATTTATATATTGAATCTATTATTTATGTATTTTTATGAATACAGATTTAATTTTTGTGTGTTTTAATTTTATTTTTATTATTTTTTTTGAGGATTTTATATATTTTTTTATTTTTGAAAGTTTGTTTCCTTTTTATAAGAGCTTTATTTCTTATTAAATTCTTGAATTTTTCACGGACTTCAATTTATTGATAATATTTTAAGTTATTGGGCTCATTCAAACATTATAAAAGTCAATTTGTGATTTTAGTAATCACTAAATTAAACGCATTTTCCACTAAATTGTAATTTTAAATGTTGAGTCATTCTAATTAGAGAATATCATAAATAAATTTTAACTTTTTTATATTTTCTTAATTCTTGATATATCGTTTTATCATTATATTTATAAATCAAGTTATATAATTTATTAGTTCTATAAATGAAATTTATATTTTTTTATGTATCGTTATCATCATTATATCTGTAAATTAAGTTGTATAATTTATTCATTTTATAAATGAAATTTATATTTTTTTTTTTAAAAAAAGGTAAGAGTACAAAACCATTTTTTACTCTGAACTCAATGGGCTATAATTAGGCCCATATTATTTTAAGTTACTTGTGTTTGCCCTATGTTTAGGCCCAGAGCTGATTGTCAGTCTCAAGATGGCAAAAATATGAAAAAGAACAAAGCTTTTCACTAGCGAGACAGAGAAAGAGAGAGAAGATGAAGTACAGATGTGTAGAGTGTGGATTCGGAATCGGAACTCTATTCGTCCAATACTCGCCGGGAAACATTCGACTAATGAAATGCGTATACCCCCTTTTAGTTCTTTCTTTTTTGATTAACTTTTATTTTCTGTTTTTTTTTTTTTTTTTTTTTCAAATTTCAGTTAATTGTCAAAACGATTGTCTTTCTTGATAGGAGAACTGCAAAGCAGTTGCAGACGAGTATATCGAATGCGAATTCATGGTATTTTTAATGCCTTTTGATTGTTCTTTATTATAATAGCTCTCTCTTTCTCTTTCCTTGTTCATTTCAATGACCATTTATATGGTTTTTTCTTTTTCTCCTGGTGGTGAATTAATGTAGATTATTTTGATTGATTTGATTCTGCACAAGCCAAAGGCCTACAGACATATTCTCTATAATGTTCTTAATCAAGAAACTTGGAATTTAGAGGTAAAAGCAGCTTGCTTTGTTTTATAAGGCCTGTTTAACAGGAAGTCAAATTCATGGTCTTTTCGTTTTTAAGAATGTTGGTGGAGTTTAGAAGCTTGATATCTTGATCGAGACACCCTTTTGTATTATATTTGCAATGGAATAGGTTCAGGACTTGAATGCTTATTAGGTTTTATCTGTCAATTTGATTGTAAACTAAGGGCTTTTGTATTGTAATTTTGTGTAGTTTCTGTTTGTATATGAGGGGCTTTAATGAAGCATTGACTGTGACTTGGGGCTGATGTGCAGAGTTTATTGTGG
This sequence comes from Omphalea diandra, assembly GCA_949677035.1. Classification (NCBI taxonomy): domain Eukaryota; kingdom Viridiplantae; phylum Streptophyta; class Magnoliopsida; order Malpighiales; family Euphorbiaceae; genus Omphalea; species Omphalea diandra. The sequence goes on along the minus strand of CATIWR010227582.1, from coordinate 31,170 downwards.
AAGTCCACCATTGGTTTTCTTCTTTTGGATATCTGTATCCATTTTCGTCGAGACAATGTTCTTGTTTAATCATGTCAATAGTCCAATGAAGTTGTGATACACTATATGTTGAGTGCCTTAACAATGCAAGATAGAAGTCTACTCTTGCAAAGAAATGAGGAAGAGAAGGGTTCTTCCTTGAGCTTTTATTCATTGGATTGGAGATCTCAAAAGGTCAGTTTTCCTGGAGGGAGTGAAAAATCAATTTCAGTCTTTTACTTTTATAGGTTTGGAATTGGATCATATACAATTTATCACAATTTGGTTTTACTGTTGTCTATTCTAGATATTGGTGGATGTTTTTGTTGGAAACTTTATGTTCCTTTGCATTTTTCTTCTTGCAACAAGAATTTTACTGCACAAATTGGTTGGATTCTCTAGGTAAACATTTACTGAAGTTTCAAGGTTCTTCTCCCTCTTTTCCTCTTGTTAGAATCATGGCTGACAATATATAGAATATGATAACAACAGAAAATGTAAAGGAGGGCAGAATGACTTATTTTTCCTAGCATTTTTCAGGTTTGGAAATCTGTTGCTTGCAATCCTTGTTTCAAGTTACTTCAAGATTTTTCTTATTTCCATGATGGTATAACTTTTTAATTTTACTTGGGGAAAGGCATGAATTATGGCTTTTGGACTTTCACCTTCTGTGATCTTCTTGGCTTTAGTCTCTATTTTAAACTTTGAGTTTAGTTCAATCTGACTTTGAATAGGTAATCGACAGGTCTGGGAATTTCCTTCTTCTGTGGTTTTCATCATTGATTTATTTGTTTTATCTTCCAATGCGGTGGCCCTAAAAGGTCAGATAACAACTACACATTTATTTTCCTTGTACTATTATGAATTCCTTTGTGTAGTAGCTTTTTTGATGCTGTCATATCAGTTAACATATGTGACTAATGTGTAACTATTTCCGTGCTGTGATGCATATACTAATCTGTGGACAAACTGAACCTGGTCTTTTTCCTGCGTATCGATTTTGAATTCCAGGGAATTATGCATGTAATCCAATTTTTGGACCCTTGATAGTTAAACTACAAATTGGTAGTCTAATACCACTGTCCATAGAGTTTTTCTCTTTTTCAACCAACTAATGGATGAGGCTAGTATTTTAATTAGAAATGGGAGATTCATACAAGCATTCCATTAACTTTAAATGCCTATGTTAGCTGTTTACTGTTATCAATTATTGATAGCATATTTTCCTATCAATTGATTTATAGTCCACTGATATTATTTATGAACTTTGTTGTGTTCTATGATATTGGTTAGCTTTATTTTATTGAAAATAATGAGTAAATGGATTGGAGGTCACTGAACTTATCTCTTAGAAGGGCCATAGTTGCCAACTTGTATTTATATTGCTCTTTCTGGTGATGGATTTTTCTTTTTTTATAAGTTAATGTTGTTGCAATTAGCGCATTGGATGTTGCAATAGTGTTTCATTTGTGGTCCATCAAAGTATCAAGATATATAACTCAAAGCCCTTTAAATATGCAATTGCATATTACTGGGATCATTGTGATGGCAATAGTTTTTGACATACATGATAAATGCCAGTTGCTCATTACATGAAGTATTTCCTTACCATAGCCATTGCAGATTGAACATTTAGCCGATCTTAATGTGAAGAAAATTCTGTGACTCGTTAAACTGATGGATGATAGCAAAGAGATAAATTGTTGATTTGTTGCTTTCTGATGTTATGAAATGGTGAATCAAATCTACCTTTGCTATCCAACACACCTGCTTATTATACAGTAGGAATTTGCAGGTTCTGAAGGAGCTTATGGGGTTACCTGCTGAAATGGATGCTTTTTTGTTTTGGTGAAAATGAAGCAAATGTCAGGGTTGTTTGCTTTTGGGTGGGATTTCATTTGGACAGACAAGGTAGTCTATATGGCTGCCACATGAACTGTCTATAGGAGTATGCTGAAACACTATTGCAAATTTCAGTGTGTTAGTTGCAACAAATTAAAATTCTATAACCATAATGAAATTGGTGATAGTGATCTGAGCATTTTATCCAAAATAATTTGTAGAACATTTTTGCTGGTGGATGACTGACTATAAGTGAAATGGTTTGGTGAACGTAAAAGGGTTTTATCGGCCTTTTGAAAAACATTTTTTCCTATGTGAAGCAGTGATTAGCGAAGCGGATCTGAGTAGATGCATCACGACCTGCTTCTGTGCACATGGAGCAAAGTTAGTTGCCCCTCAGGTCTTCATGCTGGGATATAATAAGATACTGAAACATCTGTGATCATTGTATGTTGTAATTCTATTCAAATAATTATGATTTCATTAGAATTTTATTGAAGTTATACTATTATATTATTTTCTGGCTGTGTGTTGCAAGAAAAAAGTACATAATTGCTTTAAATTCCAAACTTTTCGAACTCTGCTAAATGCACTTTTGGAGATTGCTTCCGTTATGTTCTTCAGTTGGGCCTTTTTTTGTGGGCACAATTCTTGTCTTTATAAGACCTCGGAACAACATTGGTAATTTGGTGATTTTTATCGGGTTGGTATAGCATGCTGGAGTTCTGCAGCCTGGGATTTCTCCCCGCCCCTCTGCCAAAATAATGGCAATTTGGCACCCTGTTGTTTGTTTCCTTTTTTTTTTTTTTTTCTTAAAAAAATATTAAAACCAGAAGAATGGAAGAAAACGCAATCCTTTCAGCTAGAAGTTTACATTAGACAACTTTTTACCTATAATATAGACATGCATCAAGGCAACAAGGTCTATGAGATCTCTTCCCATTTGGGACGAACACAGGCACCCATTCATATTGTCATCGCAAATCTGTCAAATATAGTACCCCCTAGCAAAGAATCAGCACTTCCCTACTAACTACGAACAAAACAAGACCTATAAGTACATTGAGAAAGTAAACTGATGCTGGACTTGTTTGGATACAGGTTTCCAGGCGAATGCAAGAGCCTGTCATATTGTTTCCATCTATATCATTAGCTCTCGACTTGAAACCCGCTTTAGCATTAATCATTTTCTGATCTTTTTCAGTTTTCATGGTGATGTTTTCCCTAGGCAGATCAAGAGCAGTGCCATGCTTTCTAATTTCTTTGGCCTACAGAGAGAAATCAAATGGGATTTAATTTTCAATGCTGGAAAAAAATGGATTGCTATTTCTACTTAAAATTTTCTCACCTTATGTTCAGATGTGCCTGATATTTTACCCTGCTTCTCTTCTAAGATGTTGCCAGATCTTGATTGTTGTGCGCGAGTCGTCATATGAGAAGAACTGGATGTGCCCGACATTTGGCCCTGCTTCACTGCTAAGACGTTGCCAGATCTTGGTTGTCGTGCGCGAGTCCTCATATGAGCATGAAATTCTTTGTTGATAACTCCAATGCATTTGATATCTTTAGTGCTATATTTAGCCGAGTCTGCCGAGGAAGAGGTAGCCTCCATTACTAGGATGTCATCTCTGGTCTTTTTGTTTCCGCTCTGGTTATATGTCGAAGGTTTCAAAGTTTCAGTAATCGATTGAACGCTTCGCGTCTGCCGGTATTCTGTTGAACTGGCATGCCCATAGGTCAAGTTTGAAGCTCCAAACTGTGAAGACTGTTATCAAGACATGAACAATAAAATATTTTCAACGGTGCACAAGCTCAAGAACTCAAAAAATGGCAACTGATGGTAGCAAAATAGTCATTTACCATTCCGTAGGCATCCATGTCATTGATGTCGTCAAGAAACACGCCACTCAATGACTGTAGTGAGCTGGAATGATGATGGTGATGGGTGCCTGCAGTTTCGTGAGAATTATAGCCATCTATGTCTGAAGATAGTGGATACAGGTACTTCTCACCACTATATTCGTCAGGTACAACAATGAATGAGTCTGCCATCTCATTGGGATCCTCCTCCAGCAACTCATCTGTGGTAAAATGAAATCTCAAGGCATCAGAGTCATCGTCGAAGACATTATCCATCATTAGATCGTCTAGATCGTCGATGGAGAGGCCTTCGTCAATGTGGAGTTGCGGCTGAAGAGCAGATGGAGGGTTGAAATTTGCCCCATTACCAGCCAAAAGGGAATCAAAAAGCAGCTCTGGGTCATCCTGGAAAAACGAATACACAAGTAACTTTATTAGCAGTCCCGGACACATAATCAGCAACACTGGTTACGAAGGGAACCCAGTCTCACCAGCGAAATTGGGAGCTTTAGGGGTTGATGGTAATCATTAGGAGGTCCACTACCACCACGACTCCGACTCGATTCGCCTTCAACACAGAGTGAAGTATCAGCCTTGTCATCAGATTTTTGCTTTAATTTACAGAGGACAAAATCGTTCTGGATGATATGCATAACAAAATGAACACAACCTGTATGTAAGATACAAAAAGAACGAGAGTAAGAGCATCAGCATTTAAGCGTATGATGTGGTGTACCTGGCGAGGAAGGAGAGTTTCAGGCTGGTATTCGTGGATGACCCAGTTGGTCTTGACCTCTTTAGGAGTAGTAGCACGCTTATAGAACACCAAAGTTCTTTTAGTACCAATAAGCTTGTTGGTGCTCCTGGCCTTGACAGGACGCGGATTCCCAGTAGGTCTCCAGTGTCCAGCGTTTGTTGATCTGTTGAATCTCTGCCTACCACCAGTTTTCTTGTATTTGAGCTCTCTTCGACAAAAGAAATACCACACTTGTTCATTTGTCCCTGTTGCCCCCAATTCTGAAAAAACAAAAATTTCAACAAAAATTTTTTGTGATTAAAAAAAAGATTGAATCTTTTAGTTAGTTACTTACTTTTAGGCAAATCCCAGGGCTCGAAGCTGCAGAGATCAATGACATGAATATCATCATCAACGAGGAAATCATACCCATCCATCTTGTGCTTGAGAAAATAATCCACCAGTTCCTCATCGGTTGGATGGAATCTATACCCTACTCTCCCGCTCATTTTGTCGTTTTTTGAAGAAAATTAGTGTCAACTGGAGTAGGGCTACTGACCTGGGACTTGTTAGTCTTGTTGCAGCTCAGCTGAGTAGAGACTCTACCTGATGATCAGAGCATATGATATCATATCTTATGAGGCCACGGATTCATTAAATTAAAGAACAGGAATGATGATTAAAATGGTTGGAAAAGGAACTTGAAAGTTTGTTGTGCTCCCAACCAATCACATCACTTATCCTAATTCTTCTTACCTACACTAATTGTATTATATACCAGTGTTCAGTACTGTATGAATCTACTCCTATTTCTTTTATTTGTTGCACTGATTAACTACTTTTTGGTTGGGCAATTATATCGTCTCAAAAACTTAATTTAATTAAGCTAAAAAAAATCTTTTTATGAGCTAAATTCAGACACAATTGACGTTAAAATCAAATTACTTCGAAGCATTAATTATATAAAAATATGAATCCATCAAAGTATATATACCTCATATATAATGTAATCCGCCTGTAAAGAAAGCAAAAAGATGATATAAAATCCCCACCACTAATTTTTTTTATTAATAAAAAGGTCTATAAAACTCAGCCGTACAACTACGACTACGACTGATACCATTCGACCAACGAACATGTCACCTTATCTTTTCAGAGGACGTCTTACGCTGTTGACCCTTTTCAGTTAGCCACTTCGATTGATACCATCAGTTAGTGATGAGCAAAAATCGGACCGAACCGACCGAACAGAGTTGGTTAGGTTCAATTTGATTTTTTAATAAAATTGATTTATTTAATTATAATTTTTAAAAAAATTCGATTTTTGGTTAGATTTTTTAAATAGAAAATCGAAAAAATCTAATTAACTGAAATAATAAATAAATCAAACCAATTTAAATGGAATCAAATTTAAAATATATGTAATTTAATTCAAACAAATCAAACCGAATTAAACTTTTATAAGATCGATTCGATTCAATTTATAGACACAAATTTTGATTTAATCGATTCGGTTAATTCAGTTTATTAAAATTTGATAAAAAACCAAACCGATCGTTCACTCACTCCTACCATCCGTACTACTAATGATATAAATGGTAATCAACACTAACTCAAAATCATAGCTCTGACCATAGAACAATAAAATAATTTCACCCTATTCATACAACCGTAGAAATACACCAATCAATTGGTAATGCAAGTTATAACAAAGTATCTTTGATGCACATTCCAGTGGGGACACATGAACAGGCACCCAAACAAAGGTTGAGGACAGCATTACACTCACCAATACCCTAATTATATAGATAAATATCATCATGTTACCACATAATTCTCTTAGATCTATCCAGTTTTAGGCTCTTACATTTGCTGCTTCTGACTGCTAGAAAGAGTTTCATCACTCAGTGATGAATCAGCAATTCCCTGACAATGAAAATCAACAAAACAAGGCCTACTAGCACATTAACAATATAAACTGATGGGGAACTTCCTCTATGAATCCATGGAGCATTCTCCCAGCAAATGAAAGAAACCTGCCTTTCAATGTCTGATGATCCAGTTGAACCTAAATTCAAATCTGGCTTCTTGGCTTGCAAATGTGTTATGTGTCTGCATCGCAAGTTCCTCACCTCATCTGTGGACACTGTGCTACATTGCAATTGAAATCCAGTCCGTTTTATCAACCTGCCAGTTCTTTGTCGATGGTGAGGTTTGTATAACCTTGGGACTTCTTCACCAACTAGCTCAATGCAATTTATCTCTGGAAGTCTAGCTCCAAAGAAGCCTCTAGCTTCACCCAAGCACAAATTCTCCATGACTTGGACAGACTATCACGGAGAAATCAATTAATTGAGTTGATCTTTTGTGTTCTTATAACAGGTAAAAAGATGTGTGAACTCTGAAAAGGTTACTAAGTGCAACAATAAGGAGTTCAATCTATTGAACTTGTCAAAAACAAAATTCTCTTTTCATCAGAAGATTATTGAAATATTATATTGAAATAATATGAAGTAAAAGTGAATATAATGGCGCATTGAAATGATATGAGTAGCTAAAAATAGAGTATAATATGAAGTAAAAGTGAATATAATGCCGCATTGAAATGATATGAGTAGATAAAAATAGTGTTCAATTTCATCTCTAGAGACAGATTGCTTCCACGTTCTGTCTGTATCCCGCAGCTTAAATTCCTCACCTGAGCTTTGCTGTAAATTTTGTCTGGCAATTGAATTTTTCTCCAAGAAACTTCCTGCTGCGCTATTGCTTCTTTGGATTCAGGGTCTTCAGTAATAAATCCTCCACCAACAGTTCCAATGTAATTGATGGAACCCCCTCTCACTTTGACATCCTTGTCATCAACAACACCCTTTCTTTGTCCAGAAGTTGGAGATTCAATAGGGATATGAACACTTGGCATCAGCAGGTATTCTTTTGAACTGGCATCTCCATCATGCAAGTTTGATGTTTTGTTATGTTGGAAAGACTGTAATGAAGCTATGCATTGATGAGTTAATGTTTTAAGTATCTGCACCATGCACAAAAATTTGTGTGAAACTCACAAAGTATATAATATGACAAATGCAGCAGAGGGAAGAGTGTTCAACCCATTAAGATGTTGATGATTTTTTTCTTTTTTTACTTATATGGAAATCTTTGAAGGCTTCAGGGAATGAGAGGAGGACATAGTATTATCATCCTCCGAATAACAAATGCTCCTAAGAATTAACTCTACTTACATGATATAGAAGGGATATTCACTAATAGTTAACTGTCATGGAGAATAGCATTTTACCCCGATGTGGCCAACCTCAGTCTCCAGGTTACACATATCCTCCGCATTAACTACACTTAATGGTCTTGGTGGCTCACGGTCATTAGGTTGAGCACTCAGATTTTCTTCGGTGAAGAACTCATCCAGAGCAAGAAATGAATCTGCGAACTTTACTGGGTCCAGATTGTCTTCATCGGGATCATGAAATTTCAACCCAACATGTTCATCATCATAGCAGTTGGTCTGTAGCAACTGCTTATAGGAGAGATCCTGCTCTGGGTGCATTTGTGACTGCAGTGGAGAAGGACCGTTAAAACCCACCCCAGCACTGCAGACATGCAATTGTCCAGCTTGCTTTGCTTTCTGAGTTCAGAACCAAAAAGTAACAAGTTAGCATTTGCCTATTTATGCTTCAGATCTGCAACCTGAACAAGCTAAGACCTGCTACCTTCTCTGCAGGACTTTCAACATCAGCATCCATAGGTTGACTTGGTTCACCACCATCCTGCGGTGAATTATCAGTTTTCTCATCTGCCTTGTATTTCAGCTCACAAAAAACAAAAGCTCTCTGCACAAGTTGAAGATAAAATCAATAAGACCACATACAAAAGAGTATTCTGCTACCAATAATTAGCAGGTATTAGTACATTTCACAAAAAGAAACAGTATATTACCGAAGTTTCAGAACAGAGCATCACAAGCAAAATCCAAAGCGCCAACATGCTTGTACAAAGCTGACATTCTTCCAGCCAGCTCAATGATTCAATTAAAAGACTTAAAAATAATGAAATGTACCAAAATACTTCTTGTATGGAGCGAAGCTCATTAACTGGACTTAAAAGGCCACATAAAGTTCTTACTAAGAATGACAATGAATAATGTAACTATCAAGCAACATTTAAGTATGACATTCTACAAACTAAAGTTAATTAACTCACAGTTCAATCCAAGAATATGACCTCAATAATGTTTAATACTGTTCGTCCTGCCAAATTTGGCATAATCGTTATGTAACGTCCAACAAAGCGTAAAAGTTGAAACAAATAGCATTTTCTCTAAATAATGGCTTTGTAATGATATTGAATTGTAAAATTCACATTACTTTCATTGACATAGCTCAAATCATTCCATGCGCACATAATGATATAGTAATTAGTGTTAATAAAAAGATTAATAGTAGAAAATTCTTGCATCAAAACCTGGTCAGGAAGGATGATTTTAGGTTGGTACTCATGTATGACCCAGTTGGTCCTGACTGGTTTAGAACCACAAATATTTTTATAGAATACCAGGGTCCTCTTAGTTCCAATCTCCTCCCCTGTCCCTCCAGCTCTGATACAACGAATCTTCCCTGTGGCTTTCCAGAATCCAGCCCTCGTTTTCCGGTTGGCTCGTTTACTATTTGAGTATTTGTAATCAATCCGATGAAAGAAATGCCAAACTTGATCATTTGATGGTATTCGGGGATGGGCTACAAACACACTAACCCATGTAAGCAAACAAGCAAAGATGGATACTTGACCAAAAAAATATAGAAAATGTGAAATTATGGAGCAAAGGTTGAAACATGACCAAAAAAAGAATATGGAATTTATAAGCAAAGATTGAAACTTGATAAGAAAAAAGTGAAATTTGCCAAGCATAGTTTTAACTAGTATATCGTATGAAAGAAAATTTAAATTACCAGGTAGATTCCATGGCTCATATTGACAGAGATCAATCTCGCCAACAATTTGATCAACAAGGGAATCATGGCCATTCATCTTATGATGAAGATAATAGGTGATGATTTCTTCACCAGTGGGATGGAACCTGAATCCCACTTGAGGAGAAAGGCATCCCCCTTCATGAAGTGGGTTAGATTGAAAATGTGGATTCATCGTGACCGAACTTTTTAAAACAACTGATGAGGAGTTTCCCTGCAAAGCTAAAAATGGAAAGCAAAGCTGCAGACAAGTAAAACCCAGCTCGTTCAGACTAAAAATGTCACTTAACATTAACAGGAAAGTTGCACATTATGCATTCATTTCTCTTCCTCAAACTAGAACCAAAAGGCGATCAAGAGAATTACAAAAATTTATACTTGATGAAATGGAAAAGAGGAGAGGAAATATTTAACTTAAGAAAGCTACGAAAAGGAAAATTCTTTGTCGTTTCATGGGCATTTCTTACTCATGAACCCTTTGTTTGGGAATGGGAGAAAGAGGAGGGAGGGAGAAAGGGACGGAAATATGGAGAGAATGATAATTTTCTCTTGTTTGAAAAAGCAAGAAAGGAGAAGAGAAAATTGGGTGATGTATACACTCTTGGCCCACAATTTTGTTTCTCCTCATTTTGAGAAAGCAAAGCTGACGGAACCTGAATCCCACTTTAGGAGAAAGGCATTCCCCTTCATGGGCATTTCTTACTCCTGAACACTTTATTTGGAAATAGGAGAAAGAGGAGGGGGAGAAAGGGAGGGGGGAAAATATGGAGAGAATGATAAAGAGAAGACAAAATTTGGTGATTTATACACCCGCGAGTCCACAAAATAAGGAGGAAAATAAATTAATTACTTTTATACCTTTTAAAATATAATAAAAGATAAATTTTATTTAAATTATAAGAAATAAAAATAAAAATTTAACTTTTAAAATATATTTTTTCCACATTTTCTCTATCTTAATTTTATTATGTTTAAAACAAAATATAAGATTAAATATTTTCTCCCCATTCACTTTTTCCAACCTCATCTTCTCACCTCCCTCGAATTTTTCCAAACAAAAGAGAAGAGTCACAGAACTAGTCGTCAAAGAAGCAAAGTTGACGGATTTCTGCATAAGGAGGACGGCGCGTATAATGAGTCAGTTGCATGACTTTTGGAGGTTTTTGCCGGATCAAATCCTCTATTTTTTGGGGGGTCAATGATCAAACTATCTACTTATATGAGAAGGTAACCCATAAACAATCCGATTAAAGATGGTCCCTCGTTGGCCATGCAAAATCAAGGACCCACCATTACCGTGTCCGTACAAATTGATTTCATTGGAAAGTTCCACATTCCCATCTCAAAAAAAAAAAAAAAAAGGTTCCAAATTCCAAGAAGTTGCCATCACAATCAGCTACACACGAAGGAAGATAGATGATCAAAGTCTCCATTTTTAATCTACGGGCATCAAAATTTGCAAAGGACATGTGTACATTTTGCTGATAAAAGACTGACACCTATTCCGTAGTTGGTTATCTGACGTAGCCAGTAGTAAAACCCAATAGGCGCTATCTTTCTATAAGCACAGCAGGCACAATGTGTACATATTTATTTGGTTTGAACCTCTTTATCTTTTCATAAGCGATGTTAGGAGGGTGAATGAATTTCGAAGTGTATAACTTATTTGATATTACTTTCCAACGAAGAAATATATAGCATATAGGGCTATGAAACCCTAAACCCTAACCTTTTGAAGTGATTGATGTGATGTTTTGTTCACGTAATTCTTAGACTATTTTAGTAACTCGCCCAACAACAATTTCTAATCTTTATCTAAAAACTTGTTATGTCTTGTTCCATCCAAATCTAAATATTCAATCTTACCCTTCGTTTTTGGTTTTAAGTGACTTTGTTTTGTCTCTAACATTTCATAGATTTAGAATAATCAATTTCTTTTCTTCTCTCTCCTTCTTTCTCTTCTATAAATTTCCTTTTGTTCTTCATTTTTGTTTTTTTTTTTAAAATTTAGAGTCATTGTTTGTTACACTTTGATTCACAGCGACCTTTTTTTTTTCATTTTTATTATTTTAAAATAATTTTAAATTTAACTATATTTATAGATTTATATCTTAGATTTGATAAATTTGCACTTTTTTAAGTGTGTGTATATATATATTGCATTGTTTCTTCGTAAAATTTTAACTTTTTTCTTTTATGTATTCAAAATAATAGAAATTTAGTTTTTAAAAATAAAATTTATTTGTTTAATAATTAAGCTATTAAACTTATTAAAATATATTTAAATCTAATTGTGAATTCAAATAATTTTTATCAATTCAAATAGAGAATGTTAGAAGAAATTTTGATTGTTCTTATTTATTACTGAATAGATTATGTACTTCACGTTTGTAAATAAATGAAAGATTTAAATTATTTTATTAAAAAAGTCAACTTATAAATTTGGCTAGAAATGGAGTTAACACACACGATCAATTTTATTTGACAAATAACCCAAATTAAGCTAATTTTGTCACATCACAAGTGAATTCAAAATTGCTATAACTGTAAGACAATAAAATGAATGATTCCTAAAAATACAATTAAATAATAATTAAATCTCACATACTGTATAAATAATTAGTTTTTAAATTAATGAATGAAAATAATAGGTCTGTTTAAAATGTATAATTAATGCATGAAAATAATAATTAGTTTTAAAAAAGTATAGCTAGTCGCACATGAAAATAATGTATTCTTTACGTGAATATATGACAAGCTAATACACATAAAAGAGTTTGTCTAATGTAAAAGAGTTTCATAAAATTTTTATAAAATTAATTTATAAATTTACTTTTATCATATTTAATATGTCAAATGATTTATTTATAGTTTTTAAATTTTGTAAATTGATTATGTTTGAATTAAATTAATAAAATTTGGGAATGAAATTACAAACTTGAAGTACAACTTATTAAATTTAAAATTCTACATTTAATTCAAATATAAAAATTCTAACCAATGAGTTTTTTATAATAAGATATATTTTAAATTAAATTAATTTCATACAAATTGATTTCAAATACTATATACTAGAAACAATATTATTTGTTCTGTTATCACTGTCTATTGACTCTAAATATTTGTTTCCTTGATATCATTATGTCAAGTACTTATATATAGTAATACTCAATATTTAATAATTTAAAATAATAATTTAATATGATAAATTTTAGAAGTTTCTTTTCCCTTTTTCTCTTAAAATAATTTTTTTTCTTTTGCTTTTTGAATCAATCACCAACATATATTTTATTAGTAATTTTTTTTCTCAGTTATTTTTTATTTTTAATAAAATAAATAATTTTATATAATTTAATTAGTTTTTATTTATTTTATCTTTTATTATGAATTTTATATTTTACAAATTGAATCAAACCGAAACTTTTGAAAAAATCAATTAAACTAAATTTTACAAATATACAAACCGAACCAAGTCTATATAAAATTTTGGTTTGAGTTTGCTCGATTTATTTAAATTATATATATTTTAAATTTAGTTTGATTTAAATTGATTTGATTTGTTAACAATTTTAATTTATCTAGTTTATTTTAATTTTTATATAGAAAACTGAACTGAAAACTAAATTTTTTTCAAAATAAAAATCAAACCAAACTGAATTAAATTAGTTTGATTAATCTTTTCAATCCGATTTTTGCTCACCCTCGTTGCTTAGTTCCAACTACTCGTATCTTTGATTTTAAAGTAGTGGTGGATGCATTGGATAATAGGTCGGTTTATTCGGAGTTGGACGACCTGATTGTCCAGACTGCGCATCGTTGCTAAACCAAGGAATCAATTTTTCTGTTTCTTTTACTCCAAGGACGGCTACTGAAGTGGCGCATGTGCTTGCTAGAAACTCTCTCTGTAATGCCGATTCTTCAGTGTGGACTGAGCCTCCTGCTTGTATTGGAGCTCTTTTGGTCCATGATGTTGCTGCTTTTTTATTAATGAAAGTTCGTTTTGGTTAAAAAATAATAATAATAACACGACACATCTTAGTGATTACGCCTAACAAATAAGGCACAGGATTGTGGAAGAATAGAATTTTGCAGAAATCTCCTTGATTTGTTGAGAAAAAATAATTGAATCAAGTAGAGGTGACAAAATAGTTGAGATTATTTTTTGTATGGAGTTAATTTTTAGTTATTTTTTAAGTCATTTTAGATTACGCATAGATTGGATTGTTCATATTTTTAATTTTTTAGATAAAAATATTATTTTATTTAATTATTTATAATAATTTAAGGTCAAATTCAAGTCATTAGATATAAAGTTATGTCGAATGATTTGAGTGGGATAATTTTAGATTAGGTAAATGTTTTTAGATGAATTTAAGTTAGATTTTTTAATCCAATTAGAAATTATAATTTTCAAAATCAAGTTTTAGTACTTTAAAGTAGATATGGTTTGATATATTTAAAAATTAAAATTATGAGTCACCTCATTCAAACCAAATATCTAAAAAATGACTTAATTTTTTTTACATCTAACACTAAGTAAAATACCTATGAAAATTCCGTAAGTATTAAGACTCACAATTCAAAATAACCTAATCCATTTAACATATCAATTTTAAGGTAGTTTAAAAGAGTGCATAGATCTATAAAGTGTGTTGATATTGTTTTTTCTGCATAAAAGTGATGTTCATGAATAAAGTGAATGTATTGTTATTGATTACGATAAATTAATTTTATATAATATTTAAATCATAAAAATAATTTCTTTTAAAAATATCATATAACTATTTATAACTATTAAGATCTCTATTCCCTAAATCAATTTGGATATGTGTCCATTTTTGTCGTTCATTGGATTAAATACATTGATTTTTAAATTTTATCTTATTATACTATTTAGTTCTTTATTTTCTAAAATTATACTAACCAATTATTTTCATTTTGACTCCCTTACACCATAAGGGTCTTCTATCCGTTTTTTAGAGCTTTTCCATTAGTTACATTCAAAAAGGTCAAAATTTCACTAAAGATTTTATCTAAATACCAAAAATACCTCCAAAACTCAACTCATCCAAGTAACAAATTTATCGTTTCTCTTCTTCAATACCACCAAATTGATCAATTTATCAATTTTTACCTCAATCAGTGAAGAATCCCAATCAAAACACTTAATCAAACCTTACTTTCATTTTCAATTCATAGAATCAATAACCTAATAAGCGTACTAATATATAATCTTAACTTTTCTTCTCCATTCTCCCTTTTGTTATTTGATTCAGATTCTCTATCTACATCCTCTCACACTAAAAATCATCCAATTTAGATTCTCTACCGTACATCACGATTGAGCGCACTGTCTTGCACTTACACCTACATTGTCATTGATGAGTCTATCAGCGAAAGTGCACCATCTCGTCATCTTCATATGGCGGCTTGACAAAATCGAGCGAGTTATCAGTATGCTTCTCAGCTTTGTGCTATCATATGGCACTGTGAGTTTGAGTCTTAGGGTTTATGGATTTTGATTTTTATTTTTGGGTTGTTTTTGGATTTTGTGAATTGATTGCAGAGGGATTTGTTGAATTTTGGAATTTTGATTTTAATTGTATTTATGAGCTTGGGTTTCGATTGCAAAATGATGGCTATCAAAAAGGTTCATTTTAGATTTGACGAATTCAAATGTTTTGATTTGAGAGCATATGAGTATCAAATGAGTGTGAGATGCATTAGGATGTTGTTGAAGAATTGGTGTTTGATGGGTAATTTATAATTCTGGATTTGATAATACATGATTTCAATTGCTATGATTTTTATTCGTGTTGTTTGTGATTTTGTTTAGTTCTATTTGCAAATTTTAGATTTTATGGATTTTGATTTTGGGTTTTCCGAGAACAATGAATTTGATATATTAAGTGTTTGGTATTATTTTTTAATTGATTGATTGTGTTTGTGTTTGATTTAGTTTAAAATGACTGTGTTTGATTTTATCGATTTGATGTTTGTGTTTGATTTAAATAATTTAGTGTTTGCACTTAGTTTGAATTGAAATTTTGATTTATAATGAACATTATAATTATTTAAGACTGATTTAATAAAAAATTTGATAAAATGATGAAAAAGTTAATAAAATCAAAAGATAAAGATGCTTTAATATAATTTTAGAAAATAAAAAATTAAATAATATAATAGAGTAAAACTCAAAGCTCAACGTATTTAATGCTAAACAAATCTTATCAAAATTATTTAAACAAAACAAGGATCATTAAAAAAAAAAAAAAAAAAAAGTCAAAATGCAGTTTTTCCAAACTTACTTCCAAAGCTTTAGCCTCCACCATACAATCATATACATTGGGCCTTTTGCCCTGTCTCTTTTATTCATGTCCTTCCAATAATAATAGGACACCGAGACAGAGTGTCACATCTAATGTGTTTAATATAAGCATAAATAAAATTATTTATTATTCAAAAAATACTAATAACAGTCATTTATTAATATTTTTTATTGAATTAATAATATTACTTTTAATTTAAATTTAAAAAATTATTAGATAATTCATTGTAATAAATAAAAAATTCTATATTTGCATATTAAGATTTAAAATAATTTTTAAATATTAAAATTTAAAATAATAATATGAATTAATTAGATAAAAAATGTTAAAAAAAAGTGTTATAACAATTGTTGTTAACATTCTCTTTATTATTTAGTTTAATTAAATAAAATTAAATTAGTCAATTTTATTTAATTTAAAAATCAAAATAGTATGATTTAATTTGTTGAGAAATCGATCAAATAGAATTGCATATTGTAATATTATATATTTTTAATTTTTCATTCATCATATTTAAGTTTTATTTTATTTGTAATTAAAACTACATGAAATTATAAATAATTCATATGAAGTTTTGTTTTATTTTTGTAAAATATGTTAATTTCTACTTTAAAATTATAGTATTAATATATTAAGACAATTAATTTTTTCAATTAAATTTCAAAAATTTCTAAATAATATTAGACCAGACCGTATATAACCCTTGGTACCTACTCTTCACTTTTCCATCATAATAATAATTGTATTTTCTCAAAGGAAAAAAAAAAAAAAAAAGGCATTATACATTCCTTCCACATAGAGACCGGACTGGAAGACATGATTGCATCAGATATTTGTCGTTTTGTTACTTATGTTCAACTTCTAATGGTGAAGTGTTGGCTCTGTAGTTCATGAAATTGGATAACTCGCCATGTTTTCGTAATTTACAGCAGGTTAACTAACAACAAGAGGCGTATCTGATCGTAAAACATGAGATTTGCAATATCTTGTGCTGCATATATGTACTCCGCATTTATTAGAACTAAAAAGATGGTGGTGATGATAAAGTCTACTTGATGAGTCATTTTGTTATTCATATACTTATGAGAGTTACATGATTTTTTATAATCATGTGAAAAAATAATAAAGTTCTGTCTGATTGAACTCTAATTATTTTAAATTTTAATTTAAAAGAAATTATGAAGTAAAATTAATTCCCATTATCCTGCATATTTTTTCAAAAATATAAAATGAAATAAATATGGGTCCACCATTTTAAATGTTGAATTTTATCAATTTTTTATTCAGCAGCATAATTTCAAGAAAACGTGGATTGGTTATTCCCGCCAAACCAAAAAAAAAAAAAAAACCAATTAGAAGTTTACATATATTGATATATAAGACACTAACAAACAAGGGAGGTAGTTTACATATAAGCATGAACATAAAGTCTCATGCAACAGTTACAGCCATAATAAAATTGAAAAGATATAGTGACATTTCTAACTGCAGATGCTGCATCAAGCTGAACTGGATCAGCTCTCAAACAACCACATCGATTTATTTTTCCTATTACATATACCAGCTTCCTTCCTCAAATATATGTAAATTCTCAGTAATTATAATAGTTGGATGACCACTGCATTGCAGAATCAAGATTATAATCCATCTCATTGAAGTTTTTGAATGATGCAACATGTGCTTGTAGTTGAAAATCCTCCTGTAGAATCATTAAATATAACAATACTAAGGTTAAAGTTTTCTGTATCTAATTTATGCATATATAAAATCGAAACTAAATTTATTATACTTAAAAGTCATAATAAAT
This sequence comes from Omphalea diandra, assembly GCA_949677035.1. Classification (NCBI taxonomy): domain Eukaryota; kingdom Viridiplantae; phylum Streptophyta; class Magnoliopsida; order Malpighiales; family Euphorbiaceae; genus Omphalea; species Omphalea diandra. Next base: position 13,599 of record CATIWR010227582.1, on the reverse strand, counting down.
CCCTTAGCTACTTAATTATATTGACAAATAAGTACGCTTAATTCCTTCTAACACATAAAATTTGTTAACATAGAAAAGAACATATATATGTAATCTTAAAGATATTTTTTGAATTACAGACTTTAGTAAACCAACTATTACTAACCTCTGTTGCATTATCATTTCGAGAACCAGAAACCATTATGCCACTCGATTGACCTTCCATGGTTGGAATATCATCATCTCCGTCTGGCTTTTTCTTTAGTTTGCAAATTACAAAATCCCTCTACACAAATTGAGCATGAAAAATAAGGGGAAAAAATTAACGTGAGTACATTTTGTTAACATGATGCAGAACTAAAGCTTATACTATAAACTAAGCAATCGTTTGCTAGATATATATAAATATATATACCTGGTTTTGGAGGCTGCAACTGGGATTATACTCATGCATAACCCAATTGGTCCTAATCCCTGTAGGCACACGACCTCGATAGAAAACCAGGGTCTTTTTTACACCGATGTCCTTGATTTTACGATCCTTACCGGTGATTTTCCAGTATCCAGCATTAGTTGTCCTTGTGATCCGCTGGCTTTTCGAGTACCTATAATTGCGAGGACAGAAGAAATACCACACTTGATCGTTGGAATTGTTTAACGTCATCCACTCAAACTGTGAATTGACCATATCTGCACACACACACATATATATGTATATGCAATTGACCGTGGATTGGTTAGACAAGTATTGGTTAAATAGCTGAAAGAAAGAGGAAAAGATTTCGTAGATAAATCTGCTTAGATTAATCATGAAACTCTTATCACATGAAAAAGAAAGAAAGAAAGAAAGAAAGAGTTGGTGAATGCTTACTCGGTAGTTGCCAGGGTTCATAATCCACCACATTAACCTCAGGAATATCGCGGACTTCATCATCATAGCCACGCATTTTTAGTTTCAGATAATGATTCACCAGCTCTTCATCAGTTGGATGGAATCTAAAACCAACTCCAGTATCCATATTACTAGAAGAAGAAATAACTTGGAGAAGCTATAGGAGCACTGATCACTCACTAGAAGTAGAAGATGCTAGTGTTTTTGTTGTTTATTTCTACCTGGCCATTACAGAGCTTATAAAGACATGTATGGGACTGGAGTCTTATTGCTTCCCTAAGAAGCTGGTTCCTCAAATAACTTGGGTTGAAATGTAATCGACTCTACTTAAAGCCGCGTATATGTAAAATATAATCAGCTACTCCTATAGGGTTATGGATTGTGGAATAATCTTAGAAAGGAAAAAAATGAAGCTTTGGAACATCACGACTTACTGTCCAAGGTTGGCCGACTTCACACCAACTTCTATTACAATCTTAGGCACTAAATAGGAACATTCTCGAACGCGGAGAATATCAAACTTGTCTTATTGTTACGGTTGCATTGCTTATAGCAACATTCATGTGGGTCGAACTATAAATCCAATTGTTTGCCTTTTTGTTCATTTCAGTCCAATGGATCAATTAATAAAAATTATAAATGATCATGATTTGATTTAAGTCTAAATTTTAATTTATAAATAGTATAATTATTAATTATTATAAATAGTAATTATTAATAGATAAATCTTTAAATTTAAATTCTCACTCTTACTTATTTGAGATCAAATAAACAAGTAATTTCATAAAGAATAACCAATATCTTAAATATCAGTTACTAAGTTGAAAAGTATTATTAATATTTACAAATAATTTACAATTAGTAACTAATATATTATCTAATTATTAATTATTATTATTATTATATATATATATATATATATATATATATATATATATATATTCATATGGTTATAGTACAATTTGATCTAATTTTTAATTTATAGATAATATAAAATTTTCAGTATTGTCATGACCAAAAAAATTGATATAATTCAATTTGAATATTTTATTATTCATATTGAATATTTTTATTTTAATATAATTGAGTTGGATTATTTAGTCCAATTTAAAAATTTCTATGTTTTATATTCGCCACTAATAAAAAATAATTGAAAAGCTGGTTGAGTTGGAACTACATCATTCAAACTCTAATTGCAACTAATTGAAATGATACTAATTTAATAATTCAATTCCAAAAGGGTGAAACACTGACAACACTTGCTAACTAATTAAGAAAAAATAATAGCAATGGGAAATTGGCAGTTTGCAATTCTCTATAATTTACCTTATGCATATGTATATACAAAACCTAAAGAGTGGAACTTATTGGGTAAATCTTAAGCTTGAAACATATTTAAATTCCAATTGCGCAACTAATTAACAATTTGAAATACCTAGAGAAATTTGCATCGATTTCATTCAGCCGCTTCATAGAAGATTTTATATTGTTAGGCTTGCATTTAGTGCAGTGAATATGATAAAATACGATGAGACAGAACACATAAAATAAAAGAAAAAATAAAATTATTAGTTGCATTATTTAGGCTAGTGATTTTAAAATTTAAATCTTTTTTTATTTTTCTTAAAATATATATATTGATCAATATTGATCGAGTATTTAACTTTCTCAAGTAATTTAAAAAATATAAAAAATTAAATAATATAAATTTTTTCACGTAAATAATTTAAAATGTGTAACAATATAGAAAGAAGATTTTATGTTGATCTTTTTGAGGGGATAATTATTATAAATTTTTTACGTTTGACATATTTAATTAAGTCATTTCTCACTTTTTAAAAGTATATTATAAATCTTTTTACGATTGTTTTATTACATTGAGTTAACTTTTCTGTTAAATTCATGTGAAATATCAATAATTTTCTTACTTTTATTTTAAATTTTCATTTCATATCATAAGTTTTGCTCTATATTCTCAATTTTTGTTAGATTTTTATTCATTGAAAATCTCATATTAAAAATGTACGCAAAAATATAAAAATATATAATGGTTTGAACTTAATAACGTAATTAGTTATTTTTAACATTTTACTAATGATTGATCCAAACTCGTTTTAACTCGTTTATTTCCAAATTTAATGTCTATTCAATTTTTGTTGCCTTAATTTTTATTTCTGTTTAAATGTCTATGGTACAAACAACTCGATTCGGTGTTACCGTTGCATTTAATTTTAATTTCAAAAAGAAAAATTTCAATTTTAATTGATCAACTAAACCGTTGTCACTTAAAAAATTGTTAAAATTAAAATTTCACACTGAAAATATACACAAAAATATAAATATATTTAATAATTTAAATTTGACTAACTAATTGGTTAATTTTCATAGCATTGAAGATTTTAATAATTTTGAAATTAAAAAATATAAACAAAAATCAAACTCAAAAAAATTGAGAAAGAAAAATTCTTAAAAAATTCTACAAAATCAACAAACGTGAAATCCATTTTGAATTATCTGTATCCAAATCCTCCTCCTTTCTTTTCCGGCAAACGAAATTTTGCATCCGTCTCGTTATAACTGTCCTTCCATTTTTCAAATCCGTTACAATTCACAGTCGCCGTGGGCAACATCAGTATGCCGCCGCCGCCACGGGACTTGTCAAGCTCACCTACCGCCTCCTCAACCAGCATCACTGAATTACAAAAATTACCCTGCTCCCCCTCCTCCTAACCCAATCGTGCCTTATTTCTTTTTCTAGTGTTATAGCCCGCCTCCTCCTTTCATGTCTGGGTATTTCAAGCTCATGGGTTTCATTGGCTGTAATGTTGTGTTTATAGTTTTGGTTTCTTTATTTTTATAGGAATTATAAACAAGGTAAAGAAATTGGAAATAATGTGGCAGATTGACAGATCTGGTAATTTGCAGCTGAGGATGAACAGAGAGTTGCAAATTGTTCTTCTTGTTCAACAGTGATGGGGATCAACAGTGAGTGGCTGTTCTTCTTGTTCGACAATGGCGAGGATCAACAAAGTTGCAAATTTTTCTTCTTGTTCTAATTGTTGAAAATTGGAACAACAAGGATAGCCACTCGTCAAGCAAGAAGAACAATTGCTGCAAATTTAGTCATTGAAAAGTGTTTTATATTAATTTATAATATATATTAATTAAAAATATAATATGAATATAATATAGAAAAAGAATAATAGAATAATAATATATTAATTATTACTTAAAAATAATATATATATATATTAGTGTATTAAATATTAATATATATATATATATATATTAATTTTAATATATTAAATGTTAATTAAGAATTATAATATTAATATATATTTAATATTTAAATATTATATATATTTAATTAATAATATACTTAAGAACCCATACATTTTTAATTTTTTGCAATTCCAAGACTCTAAAAAATAAAATAGGGTAGGATGAGAAAATCAAGAGTACTTTTGTCATTAAAATAAAATATGTTTACTAAATTTCTTTGATTAATGATATATGCTCAATTTTAATGATAAAGAAACTATTTAATATAAAAGAGTTTAGAGTATAATTTTAAAATATGAGAGAAAACTTAATTAAATATGTCACACAAAGTTTATAGTAATTATTTATCTTTTTTAAGATTTTAAGAATACTAAATATTTAATTTTATATTTTAAAAAATAAAATTATAAAATTTTAATTTCTTATCAAAATAATTATATTATTACTAAAATTTATTATACTATTTTATTATAAGTTTTTTATTTTTTCTACTTAAAATGTATAATTATATAATAATTTTTATAACATAATAATATAATAAATTCTAATTATTATTTATATATTAATTTATCAATTAAAAAAATAAATACTCAATTTGTCTAAAATGTATTAAACACTTAAATTAACAACTAGTTTTTTTTTTTAAGAAAAATTAACAACTAGTTAATATCGCTTATTTTTGGACAAAAATTAGCAACGGCATTACAACTGTTAGCGACAAATTCCTAAAATCCAAGAGGCATGCTAAGGTCCCATTTTTCCATTGGTTGACAAGGTAGACCAACGTCTTTCCACTATATTTCAGAGAGGACCATAATCACTGAACAAGGCAGAAAATTGAAAACGATAGTTAGACTGATCACTTGTCATCCAAATTCACTAGAAAAAGAAAATCGTAACAAGGCGACTATATATCTTAAACAGAACTTTCACCATTGAAACATGGAGACAAAGGCATTAAGTCAATCCAATACAAGCTGCTAGTCTTTTGATTCCACTAGGCCTCCTCAATATAACAAAATTCTAGCCAATAACAAACAAGGATTAAAATTTATTATACAACTACAACATAACTTGTTAAACATCTTTACAATTATCATACAGCAGACTCATAAAAAAATTTAGCACATGTACTCTTATCCCTATCTACTAATAGTAACATTCTTGCAAGAAATATAGCTGTACAGTTTGGAAGGCAGCAAACAAAAAAGTGGAGGATTGCATTTCATTGTTAATGTTGTGCTCCATCTTGAAGCTCCAAGTGCTGGATTACATTCTGGTGCACCACATCAACCAATGTGCAGATCCTCCACCTGCAAGTAAAATCGAACAAAATAGACCTTTAATGATTTTTTTTTAAAAAAAACTTTATACACCACATTATTGAGTACCGAATTTGAAATAGGGGCACAGGCTCGTAGAATAGAGCTTAGCTATCTCTGAACCCGTTCCATTAAACAGTCAAGCTAGTGTCAGAGAGGCTTTCCTCAGTCCTCATAGGCGAGGAAAGTACAGGGTTAAGCTATTTTCTTGCTCGAACAGGCTACCTTCTGGCTTGATCAATGCTTTCACCTCGTCAAAAAAAGTTGGTAGACCCTGCACCAGCAAAAAGAATTATATTAAAGCACACTAAGAATCCTCAGTTTTGCTTCTCAAACACCATTGAGAAAAATTAATAACTTCTAATGTATCTGCTTCTTACCTCTAAACATGTAGCTTCTGCTGCAGTAGTTTCGAAACCAGAAGCCATTGAAGGAATTGACATATCAGTCTTCTCATGTGGGTTTTGATCTACACAATCAGGAGTTGCTGCAAGAGGACTCCATTCACTTTCTTCAGACACTAATATATAAGTTGTCATAATTGCATTTTGATTTTTAATAAAAGAAGTTGCCAGACAAATAAGTTCACCATCATCATAGGTTGACATAGCAGTCATCTCATTTGGACTTGGATGTTCAAGATCAGAAGCAAAATCACATCCTACTTCACTTTCATAGCAGGTAGAATTAGTGCTCACTGCATTTTGATTTGGACTTCCACAATCAAAAGCCCTTGTGCAAACTTGTGCGCCTTTGCTATAGATTGACACAGCACCAGCAGCCATTTGTTCATCGCTATCATAGTTTGAGATGCCACTAGCAGCCATTTTTTTCCCTTCATCATAGGGCGAGATAGCAGTCATCTCATTCAGATTATGATCTTCAATACCTGAACCCACATGGCCACTTGGTTCACATTCACCACAAGATGAATTGACCATCTCACTTTCGGAAGCTGAAGGCGTTTTATTTGGTTCATCTTTCTTGGAGATTTTTTCAGTTGACTTTGCCTTCAATTTACAAAGTAAGAAATTCCCCTAAACATTTGAATCACAGAACAATAACTTTAACATTTCAAATACTATTAAACCAGCAAAAGCTCAAAAACTTATTAGCAGATAGCAAGCAACACACATTTGACAAAATATAGGCAATAGCAATCACAATCACACCTATTATTCTAAACCACTTCAACAGGAGCCTGATTTACATATTTGTAATAAATAAAAACCTTGGCAATGGGTCAGAATCCAAGTCTAAAATGAAGGAACACTTTAACAAAATGCGAATTATCAATCAAGTAACTTCCCAAACAAACACACAAATTCTTGATTTATAATAAAAAGTGAAAGACTTACCTGCTCTGAAATGAGTTGATATTCGTGCATGATCCATTCGGTCCTGACCGCCTTAGGCTGCTGTTTTTTGTAGAAAACCAAACTCTTTTTGGTACCAATGATATTCTTTCTACTGCAATCTTTTACTTTTCGAAGCTTACCGGTGGGTTTCCAATTCCCAGCCTTGGTAGTCCTGTTGGACCGCGGGCTATGTGAATATTTAAAATCGCGCGGACATAAGAAATACCATACGCGATCATGTGATTTAATCTTGGATTTATCTACACATGCATTTTATTCATCAATATATCAACAAAAGAAAAGGGAAAAAAAAAAACGAAAAGAAACAAAAGGAGCAGATGAGTTTGGTTACAAGGAAGATCCCAAGGTTCAAAGTCGCAGACTTTAACCTCGGCAATGGGCATATCGCCGGAATCAAGAATCTTTCGCTTCAGAAAATGATCAACCAGTTCTTGATCAGTTGGGTGGAATCTGTATCCAACTACCGCTTTTGATCGTTTTGGCTGTTGGGTACTATCTGCCATTATCAATTGATCCAATAAGAATTTCAGAGAAAAGAGAGATAATTGTGCTCAAAGATAGAGACGCTTTAGGCGATGAGGGCTTCAGGATTCTTCATTTCTTCCTTCCTCGTACAACGGGAAAAATAGAAGAAAAAAAAAAAAAAGAAAAGAAAAAAGACTGTCTTTTTTTTTAACCAATGAGACGTCTTTGCTTCTGAAATATTAAAAACAACAGAAAATAAAATCCTGCTTCACGGTGAAGTCTGTCAAAAGATAAGAGTGGACCCTACACCCAGTAGACCAGGTCATCAATCTTTTGCTTCACTTCAGTCCATCTACTGCTACACTGGATAAATGTTCATATTATTAAGGGATGACAAATTTAATTATCACACATTTTAAAATTCTATTATAAATTTTTTCAGGTTTGTCTTCTATATTGAAGTAAAAATGAGAATACATCGTTTAATTACAGAAAGTCTAGTCAAAATGAGATTTATATTTTATTTTAATCACAAAAATACCCCGCACCACCACGACTCTGAATGATCTCTCTACTCTCTCCCTCTCCTTTCTGCCCACTCCCATGTCCACACCCTCACTCTGCCCTTACCGCCCCAATCTGCATTTCCCTCGATATATAAGCCTTAGTGTACGACTGGATTTTCTTTTTATCTCATTCACAATCGAAGCTGCATTTGATTCAAAGATAGATTTTGGAGTCAATGATCGAAACAGAATTATTAGTGAAAGGGCATCAACTACTGTCTATAAGGGTTTTCTTCTATCTGGTGGAGAAGTGGCTATTAAAAAAGCTTTGAGAGGGCAAAAGCTCCTCGCGTTAGCAAGATAACTGCCTATTTCAAGATAGGACCCAGACCGATACATAATGGCAACATCAGGCTGTTAAGAAGCTACTTGTTGCATAAATAGCTTGATCAGCGGCTGTAGCTCACCAGTCTGTAAAGCCCATCAGCGAGCAAATCAGGGGAACAAATCGGATGTCTCTCAAATTTCAAAAGGCACGATAAGACAGATCTGTGGAAAGACGTTGAAATTGGTTAGAATTAATAAATCCATCAGCCCCGGGAGACAATAATGGCTCAATCAGGTTAATCCTGAAAGTGGTTTTTTTTCTTTGAATGGATTGTCGTGCTGGATTTCAAAAATAAGTGTCATTGATGTCATGGATTCGGATAAAATTTCTGGATTTAATTTTGCTGCAGTGGTTGTGTTGTGTTGTGATGAGTGGAGGGATGAAAATTGACTTGCATGGATTTGGATCAGAAGCTTGATTTTGTTGCAAATTTTTGGGGTTTGATTTTTTTTTTTTATGTTTGTTTTTTTCCCCTTAATTTTAGAATTGAGTGTTGTTTATGGGTTGGTGAAAGCTGGAGATTTGAGTGGAGCTCGCAAGTTGTTCGATGAAATGCTTATGAGAGATGCATTTTCATAGAGATAATAACATCTTTTGATTTAACACATTAAAAACATAATCAACAGTTAAAATAGTGGTCGAAAACGTGCGCTTATGGTGCCAATTTAGAAAGTTGGTTCTGTTATAAATTGTTGTGTTTTTATTTTATATTTTTCTTGCGGGTTGGATACACAGAAACTACACATGTACTGTTCCGGCCGTCACAATATTTCTATCTGCTTTTTCATTTGAAGTCAATTTTATTGGCCAACCCAGATATTATGAACGGCACTATACTCATTTCAAATAAATTTAACTGAAAAAAGTGATTTTTAACAGGCGAAAGTACTATTTAGTATAACAGCTGAACAAATGTGGATAATAATTTATAATATTATAATAATATTTATTAATTTAAAATATTATAAATTTATAATTTATATCAATATTTTAATAATTTTTAATAATATAATAATGTTAATTAATATTTGTAGAGATGGTCTGAGTTTAGGTAAAGTTTTTTTTTTTATCTGAAGCTTAGGTAAAGTATTAATTTTCTCAGTCAGCATGGGTTCGCGTACAGCTTCTCTATAATCTGTGAGATTTTAATAGATTGCTTCTTCTCAATATATGTCAAAGAGGATTTATTTCATATTACTCTTTCAACTTAAAATTGGGATTAGCTAATTTGAATTTTTCATATTTGTTGTGACTCGGCTACTTCTAACATCACATACATATTTATAAATCTCGTTTTTTATATGTATGTGATGTTATTTTTACACAAAGTTCAATTCAAATTAATTGATATTTTCGGCCAAAAAAATTTGGGATTGAAAATTTTAAATATCAAATATTGAAGTTGAATTTATTCCTATAATTATATAAATATAATTTTCTTTCCATCCATATCGAAAATCTACTCTACATTTCCATACATAATTAATATATATATATACACACACACACACTATTTATGCCCAAAGTTTTCCAAAAGAGCTTAGTAGGCTATAGAAATAAATATAATATTCTTTTTAACTAAATCAGAAATTTAACTTAATTTCTAATATATGATTACCTTCAACCAGATGGACCAAGCAGGAATACCCGAGAACTGAAATGATATTTTCTGATATATTAGCAACACAATAGACATCTGAAATAATCAAATATTTCAAACGCGACCATAAAATAGCACATGTTTACGGGAGAACAACCACCGCATACATGACAAAAAGTGATTGCTTAAGAACACATTGGTTCATGAAAAGAAACCATTCCTTCAACAAAAGGCAAAATAGAAGATACAAATCACTCATGTTCATCGGGTATATAAGCAGCAACACGACTCGAACAAGAGTAACCCGCACTGCATGCCTTAAATTTCAACAAACGCCACAAAGAGAAAAGAACAAGAAAATCAGAACACTGAAATTGCCTCTCAATGTTCACAAAACCACGAAATCACTTTGAAATCAATTGAAATGCACTGCTCACGATGACACAAGCCTCCCATCACCGCTAACCAAGATGACGCTCAAGCCCTTCAAAAACGGCGTTGTTTTCGTCACGAGTCGGAGAGAAGCTGAAGGCCAACACAGCCACTTCACTCTTCCTAAAGGGCAACTATACTCCTCCAAATGAAGATTAAAAAACCGAATTTGCCCCACGAAATCGCCACTACAATTGGATGGGATTGAGCCGCTTGCCGACTTACGGCTTTTATCCGTATAGTATATGATAAAGCCCATGAGGCCGATGGTGCAATTGAAATTGAGGTATTTTGTAATTTTGTTCTCAAGTATGGGTGGTTATGTGTTTTAGTCTAGAAAAAATGACCGCGTTGACCCTTTCATTTCCCTTTATCCGACAGCAAAACGACGCCATCCTCCAGGGACATGTGCGTCCTTTTGTAATCCGAGGCAGAGGTTGCGTCGACTGGACAGGGTGAAATGATTTTACTGTCCTGCAGAAGCTGCGTGACATACGGGCCAACGACGTAGTAAGGTAGTGGTATTTTTGTCCTTGCACAGGCACAGAATGGATGGCTTTGTCTCCTGATTCTCTGCAAAGACGCTCATGCCCTTTTTAACTCATGTGTTTCATGGCCAAACGATGCGGTATTAATGATCAGTGCTGGTTATTTTGTTTTTTTCTCACTAACCGCTGTGTTCTGACATTCTCCCTTAATTTCAATTATGGCCTTGCTGACGGCAGCTTCATGTGCCATTTCATGGGTCTTTTTGGTCTTTGCCATGCGTGTCCTTCAGATTATTTTCACTCTCTCATTGAAACGATGCTGTGATGTGGGAGGGATTGGTTGTTTTAGGGGTGAGCAGTTGCAACCAGTCCCGGTCCTCGTCCGGGTTTTGAAACCTAGTATCGGTTCGGAGTTTTGAAAATTTTTGAGATCGGCTAAAAGATCAATCATTCAAAAATTAAAAAATTGGACCCAACATGATAAAGGATCAGGATCAGACTCAATCAAAAATCAATTTGAGCTCAATCTAATTCTTTGGTATCATTTTGATTATTTTTTCCAATTCAATCCTAATTCTTTTAAAAAAGTTTCATAATTATAATTATTTTAATCCATTTTATTCATTTAAACTATATTTTTAAATATTATAAAATATATTATAACATAAAATTATTTATTTGAATGTATAAATTAATAAAAATGTAACTTTATAATTATAAAAAAATTATATTAAGTAATATTCAATTGTACAAATATATAATATTTATTTATAATATTTAATTTATATATTTTTATTTAAATATATAATATATACATGTATATATATATATATATAGAGACACACACACACATATGTTATAGATATATATAACATATAATATATATATGTAATTGGTTCTCGGTTTCAATCTAATTTTAGTTCTATTCTTGATGCATTTTTTTAAAAAAAAATTGGGATTGAGATCAATTTAAATTAAGATCGGTTTGATTCAGTTCGAATTCGATCCTTCATTTATATTTTCTGTTTAATACTTATTTTTGTTTGATTTTCAATTCAGTTTGATTCGGAAAAACCTCGAAAATCATTCTCGGCCTAGGTTGTTTGGCCTTTTTATATAAAACAAACGTCATATTCACCTAATTCCATGAGTGGATGTGTCCTTTTAGAGGGAAGAACATTAATGATTTTTATATATTTACTTTAATATCTTAACTTATTTAAGAATTGATTGTGATATTATTTGATATAAATTTTGGATCATCAATTATTTATTTGTACTTTATAATCCATTAATTTTAATAATATTTGAGTCAATTCTTTCTGACCTCTATTTAATGTATTCTTTCGATCTTAATATTCATTTCTGCCTCAAGGATTTAAGATTGAAGAGGCAGAAATAAATTTTATATAATAATTGTAGTTAGATTTCTTATTCAAATTTAATTTATTTAATAATTGCAGTTAGAATTCTTATTCAAATTTAATTTATTAATCAATTACATGTGTTATGGTTGTTTACTCAACTTATGTTGGCAATATTTATTCTTTCTATTTTAGTTAATATACAAATATTATAGTGTTATATTTAATTCATATTGAAATTATAAATTATTAATTGATTATATTCTTAATCTCTTAATATATGCAATAAATTATCACTTATATATTTTATATATTAGTAATAATATATTATTAATATTTAATATTCAGAATATTATAATTTAATATTTAACATTAACAATATTATTAATGATACTAATAAATATTTAACATTAATAAATCAAATATAAGATACAAGATATAAATATTAATAAGTATTTAAAATCGATAAAATATAAATTGGTAAATAATAATAATAATAATAATTGAAAAATAAATATTATTATAATGTTCATAATCAATAATAACATAATAATAATAATAATAATAATAATAATAATTACTAATAAATAACAATGATAAACAGAAATTTAAAATTTTTTTATTAGCTTATGGTTTGATCCCTTACCTCGACTATTCTCTCTCTCTCTCTCTCTCTCTCTCTCTCTCTCTCTCTATATATATATATATATATATATATATATATATATCATTTAATTATGAATTTCTTATTTTATTAATAATATTTTATAAATTTATATTTAAAGTGAATTATATAAATTGTTTATGTGGTAAACTTATTTCATTGAAAAACTTTTCATTACTAGCAGTAGATCCAAACGATGGCAAGTGAGGTCATTGCCTCCCAAGCTTTTATGAAAAAATATTTTTGTCCTTTATTTTTTTTAATTTTTATATATGCATTTTTATATGATTAGTATTAAAATTTTAAAAATATTTAATTTTATATATTCTATTAATAATTTTTCTATATTATAATTCAAAATTTTTAATTTATTAATAAAATTTATCTATGCATTTATAAAATATAAAATAAATAGTATTTAATTATAAAATATAAATAAATAAATAAAGTTCAATTTTATTTTTTAAAAATATATGCATCTCCTTTTTCAAAATCTAAATCTTGAATTTGCCATCACTTATGATTGAAATATAAAAGACTGATAGCATATTCGATTTTAATAAGAAAATTCAACAAACATGAAAAATATCTTGCCTTACAATCCTTTTGAATATGAGTCTGATTAACGGATTGCAAGACAAATTAGAGCGAATATATATGAGTAGTATTTTTTAAGAAAATTCAACTTTTTTTTCACTAATTTCCTTGAATATATATATATATATATATATATATATATATATATATATATATATATATATATATATATATATAAGATAATATATATTTGAGAGAAATATAAAATAAAAAAAAAAAAAAAAAAAAAAATAAAAAAAAA
>CATIWR010227571.1:0-30201 GCA_949677035.1 Omphalea diandra | reverse complement strand
ACATATACATGTAATAGAACATAATCATATCATAAAATTATCACACATACACATTAGAATCTAATTATGGTTTTTACTCACCTTTTGATGTGAGTAACCATTATGGTAGGTTTGGTTCTCTCTATAGGGCTTCCTCAAAGTTTTGAAATTCTAAAATTTGATAAATACATGGTTTTAAGTATGTCAAAATGATTATGAATTTATGGTATGCAACTATGACATGATCTATGCAAGTAGACCTAGTGTTTATGCATATTTTCCTTATATGGTAGCCTGACCTTGCTACACTGTCATAGTAGTAAATCTAGATATACTTATTCAAATGACTTGATTCTTTTTTTCAAATAAACTAAACACATAATAATACAACATAGTCAAATTTCAGGTCAGTATAAGACATATAAAAAATGTGGTGAATTTTTGAATTTTTCCCTATTTTAATGTCATCTTAGTTTGAGTAGTTCTTACATTCATGGGTATATATAAAATTGTACAAATCCAATTGTGAAAAAGATTTACCAAAAGTTACAAAACACATAATGGAACATTTTTCCTATTTTAATAATTATCTAATTCAGTCTATAAAGTCACAAAAATAAATGATTAATCTCACGGTGAGCAAGTTTTCAACATGTTAACAATCAGTCAGAATGAAGGGGCAACATCTCAGCAACCATGTTAAATTTGTCAAAAATATTTTACACGAATGTATATCAGACATAAATATACAACTTTTACATTTAGCACATCATAAAATTCTGAATCTATTGCCATCAAATTCTTAGAAAATGCAATTGAAAGACAAATAAGGTTTCATCGGGTTTAGGGTTAGCCACAATCAATGATCCATATCCCTTACCACAAAACAAATCAAGTAAAAATGATTTACAAGTATTTAGAGCGAATATAACCCTATAAATTTCATGATTTTAAACTTTGTCTAAATCAGCACATCAAGTCATCAAAACATATAAAAATAGAAAGATTGAGGTGATTTCAATTGATTGTGAACCAACCCTAATGAAGGAGCCATATCTCCTCACACATATGAAATTAAGCAAAAATGTTCTACATGCATTTATATGGGGCATAGAGCTACAACTTTCATATTTTATGCTTTCCCTAATTCCTCTTCTAGTATTATGAAATTTTAAGTACAAAATTCTGCTAACCAACACAATCATCTCTTGTTTCTCTTGAATTTCAACTTCCATACATGAGTTCTACCCCAAATACTATATAATTCTTACTAACCATGCATGATTAACAAGTCATGAGAGAGCAATTTTCTGTGGGAAGAAGATAAATTAGCTTACCTATATTTCTAGAACCAGAAAAGCTCACGATTCCTTCCTAGGCAGCTCACTCTTCTCTCTCTCCTTCTTCTTATTCTTCTTCTTCCTTTCTTTCTTTCTTCCTTAGCTCTCTCTTTCTTTTTCTGCCCCTCACGTGTATCCTCTATATTCAATTCCCAAAGGATGAAAAATTCAACTTGTAAACCTATTCTAATAAGACAAAATCATGGTGTGTCATTTCCATCGGTTGAAAGTTCACTTTTCTTCTTTTAATCCCTATTTTTCACTCCTTTATAACCTCCTTCAATCTCCTAATCCCCATATGCTTCTTACACTTTTGAATAAGCTCTAAAACACCATTATTTATGTTGCTATAACATGCACACAATATAAGATAATTTGCCATGCAACTATACAAAGATTACATATATGTTCAAATGTCCTAAATGCAATGGTGCAAGTGTCATTGTCATGCTTATCCAATTCACACATCTAAATGATCATTTATCCATTGCATATGTTAATGTGGGATTACAAATCATTTATACAATGAATATGTTCATGTAAGAATGTCAGTGAATGTGTATAGAGATGTTACAATAGGACTTATATTCCTTCCTAAATATTAGTTTCTTCCTAAAACTAACTAATTATTATTTTCCTAATTAAGTAAGGGCAATATTAATGCCTTACGATTGGTTAATAAAGAATATGGGATTAAGGACAATATTAATGCCTTATGATTGGTTAATAAAGAATATGGGATTACAAAAGTTGGATGACAAAAATTGCTCGAAGCCACATGGCTATGCACATGGTTGTGTCACCATATTCTACCAAAGGATGGCGAAGATGCAAGGCCATGTGTGCGGTCATACTGCAACTTTCTGCCATAAATGTGTGCTAGCCATCGATGACGCATAGGCATGTGCATGTTTATGCTTTAACTTTCTATTTCATTTTCTTCCCTCTATGAATTAGAGCTCCATTATACCAAGCTAAGCACTCATTTTGAAAACTCCATGCTCTCATCCTTTTGCACTTGATTTGCACATAATCCTTTGGGCCTATTAGGCTTGTTTGCATCATTTACTCCCTTTGGAAAGATTCATCTTTAAATTTTGTCCTACAAGAAAGCAAAATCCAAACATAAGCGTAATATCTAACAAAGAATCCCATGTGAAACTTACCTTATACTGCATAAGTCTTTCCACCCAAATCAAAGACAATTTGAATAAAAACGTAAAACAAGGTCAATATAAGCTAAAGAAAGAGCAAAATAATGACAAACAAAATCTAAAAAAAAACAATAAGAAACCCTAGGAAACCTCCTACTTCTAGTATGAAGAAGTATTAAAGCATCAAATTTCTTTTTAATAAAAACACTAGAAAGAGAAAATCTAGGTTTTAAAAAAATAACTTAAAAATCAAGAATTTGAATTTGAAAGGAACTAAAAAAACATGAAACAAAAAGAATCTTTAAAATCAAAATAAAATTTTCTACCTAGACAATGCCTAAAGCAAAATGAATCATTGAACAATCGTTTGGAAACATCAAAATAACAAGAAAACATTTAGGAAAAGAAAAGCTTGAAGAACAAGAACCAACGTCTTTTATGAAGAACATACTCTTATAATGGAAAGAAGACAAGTTGAAATAAAATTTGAAAGGAAACAAATGTCTAAAACAAAAAGAACTCTTTGAATTATAAAAACATGAAGAAAAATGTTTGGTATTAAAAGACAAAAGACTATAAATGTTTAAACATGAAACAAAAGAAGAATCACATTGAAAATAAGACGAATTATATCTAAAACATGAAAATGATTTGAAAAATAAAGCAAATGTATAAAGAAGAAGGAAAATGTTTTAAGCTAAAAAAAATTATAAAAATGTAAATTAAAAGAAGAAAGAAAATTAGAAATATAAAACTAATGACTAAAACAAAAAGAACTATGCTTAGAACAAACACAAACATCTAAACATATATTAGAAAACTCTCTTTTACACAACTCTTCGATTTAGCATCATTATCAAATGCAATAAGATTTGTGTCATTTCGCATGCCAGCCACCTCCATTGAAAACCATTATTCCTAACATTGCAAAATAAACACAAAAACACTTATACAAAAGATTATAAATTTTGTTAGTAATGTACATTCCTTTGAATAAAAACATAGTTGTGGCCTTAGTATAATTAGTTTCAATCTTACCACCCTATTTTGTCATAAGGGATTTCATTTACACGCCTTCTCTTTTTGCACGCACCAATCTTTTTTTATGTCCATCCATTCTAAGTTTTCCTTTTACCACTCTTTCCTCACACCTCTCATGCTTTTTCTCATAACTCTTCTTTTACCATGCAATTATTTGTTTTTCTCTCTTGTGCACGTGTTCCTTTTCTAATAAAATTCTTTGATTCTCATAAATTTGTTAAAGAGATAAAGGATTGAGTATAATATTTTTTCCATGAAAATCAAAATTATAAGCATTAGCAAACCCATCATGCTTAGCTTTCACATCATATTGTCATAGTCTCCTTAATAATAAATGAATAGCTTGCATTGTCACTACATCATAAAGAACATAATTGTGATACTTGTCCATTGAAAAAGAAACTCTAATTTGCTTGGTAACCTTCACTTCACTATTATCATTCACCATTTCAAGTTATAATGCTTAGGATGTTTAAGAGTAAGTAAGTTTAATTTCTCTACCATATAAATACTAGCAACATTAGAATATGAACCACTTTCAATAATTAGAGAACATACCTTACCTTAGACCTTACACCTTGTTTGAAAGATGTTTTCTCTTTTCTCATAATCTATTTTGATTAGGGCACTTGAAGAACGCCAAACAAACAATAGTTCTTTACTATCCAAAACATTAAACTCATCTTCATCACTAGCATCGATAAATGGGGCATTTTAGGATTCGTTTCCACTTTACTATCACTATCTTTACATTCAACATTCCTATTTACAAAAACCATTATCTTTTTATTTGAATAATCCTTAGCTACATTCCCATGCCATCTATATTTAAAACACTCAACTACATTAGGCTTAAACATAGATGATTTAGTTTTTGGCTCAGTTTTTGGGCTTTCCTTTGACTTTGCCTCCTTATATGTATTTGGCTTTAGGCCTTAGATCGAGCCTTTCTATGTCTTTGAATTTGATAGTCCAATTATAGAAGGAAAATTAGATTTGGATGATTTACCTTCAAGTTGTTCCTCCACTATTATGGCCATAAGATAAGCTCCCTCGAACTATACATGATGTTGATGCTTAAGTCTATCTATAATTTCCTTATTAAGCCTACCAAGAAATTGAACTACTCTTTGTTCCTCATCCACATCAAGATTGGCACTAGTTAGAGCAATCTCCATCTTTTGATAATAATCCTCCATGCTCCTAGATACTTGCATAAGTCTTTGCAAATGGGTTAGCAATTCTAGATGATAATAAGAAGGAACAAATCTCTTTTTCATCACCCTTTTCATTTCATGCCATGTGCAAGTAAGATCTTAACCATTCCTATACATATTAAGCCTTAATTAATCCCACTATACAAAAGCGTAATCAATAAATTCTATAGCAATAAGTTTTAATTTATTATCTTCACTATAATTAAAAATAAAATATACTTTCTTTTCCTAAGATAAATAAACTTTGAGATAGTTTTTACCATGGAAGGTAGGTATCTTCATCTTTATACTGCCTAAATTGCCATCTTGCTTACCATGTTGTAGGAAGCTAAAATCCATAGAATCCCCATCTTCCACTTGAATCGATCTACCATGCCTAGCTTGCATAAGGTTTGATTTTATGGCATTTGAGGTGTTGGTTTATTAGCTAGCTTCTGTTTGCTCTACTTTGCCCATTAGTTGCTCCATCTTCTCTTGTATGCCCCTTATAAAGAGTTTTCATTCACAATCACCACTAAGTTTTGTCTTAATTAGTAAAAACAAAAAAAAAAAACCTCACAAATCATTACCCGCTGTGTTTGCACTCGAAAGCTGTCACTCCTCTCATGTTTTACACATTAAGGCTTTTTTCATCTTATGATCTCATACACTCTTGCCTTTTATGTCTCAATTTCCTTCCTATAACTTTTTTAGGAACTAGAGTTATAATTGTCACATAAATTCTTAATTACCTATTAGATAAGCAATTCAAGACTTATAAGACTCTAGATAACTAAGATTATAAATTAAAGGAAAGAAACAAGTTTAGCAAAATTTAGAAGTCAATTTGTAATTTTTAAGAATAAAGAAGAAATTAAAATTTGGAAAGTTTAAAGCAAAGATTTTGAAGTTTAAGGCTGAATTAGAACTATCACAAAATCCAATTCAAGTTCCTTCATAAAATCTTATTACAAACTTTGCTTTAGCTTCCTTTCTTTTCCTTTTCTTTTACTTTTCTTTCTTTTCTTTTTTTTCCCCTCTTTGATATCTTCCATTTTTTTAAAAAATTTGATGCATTTTCCCTTTAAAAAAAATTAGGAAGCTAAAACATAATGTAAATCATAAAAAACACAAAACAATGCAAGGAACATAAGTTAGGCCTAATTTGATGATTTTAAACTGAATCGCAATCTTCTTATGATTGTGACTTTGAATGGCCTTAAAACTAAATAAAACAATGAAGGATTAGTAACAATAAGCTAAGAAATGATTTTGACAAAGGAAAAACAAAGAATATGAATTGAGCACTAGAAACACTAAGAATTCAAATCGGATAAGGAAAATAATGTAAACACAAGTTTTTTTTTATTTTTGGAATTTGATGATGAAAAAATGAATTGGAACTAATACGATTGATTAAATAACACCAATTTATAGTGAAACAAATAGAATTGATGTAAAAGAATGGAATAAAATCAAATATAACATAATGATGATGATTAGGCTAAATTGAAGAAGGAAGAAGAATAAGAAAAGTTTGGATGAGACTTCTAGATGAAAAAATGGTTAGAACAAGAAAAACAAGTTGGAAACACAATGAAAACAAAGAATACTTACATGATAATTGAAAAACTTAAGCTTTGATTCCAAATGATATGAGCAAGGGTGAATGAACACTTTAGATCATATGCTTGAGAATGGATCGTTTCAAGAATCAAACATAAAAAACTTAAAATCTTAATTAGACCTCTACAAAAGCATGTTTCTACTAATATAAATTATAAAGATTTAAAGGTTGTAATTTTAAGACATAGCTTAGCCAAAGCTAATTTTAAGCCTAGAATTACTAGTTTTACATCACTAAGTTCTTTCAAGATCCTAAGAAGAGAATAAAATCTCACCAAAAAATTTTAATTTTTAGAAAAATGAATACAAACACTTTTTTGGGGCCTTTTATAGCTTTATAAGCCGTAAACTAATACAAATTCTAATAGAAGTTGGAAAAAGAAAATTCTTCCTAAGATATTCCTTCACACAATAGGACTTATATTCCTTCCTAAAACTTATTAATCATTCATTTCCTAATGAAATAAGGGCAATATTAAAGCCTTATAATTGGCTAATAAAAAATTTAGGATTACAAATATTGGATAACAAAAATCACTCGAAGCCGCACAACCATGTCCACTACCCTATTGCCACATTTTGCCAAAGGATTATGAAGATGGATAGCCATGCACACAACAGTGCTGCAACTTTTTGCCATAAACAGGTGCCCTTAATGATTCATGACAATGTGTGTGGTTATGCATCAATTTTCTATTTCACTCATCCGTTTATGAATTAAGACTTCATTGTGCCAAGCTAAGCACTCCTTTTGAAAAATTCATGCTTCCATCATTTTGCACTTGGTTTGCATGCAATCCATTGGGCTTCTTAGGCTCATTTGCATCATTCCATGTTGAACAGTATGATAGAGACCTGCATGGCCTCACTGATTAGGTCAATGATGTCATTATAGATTATGGTCTGTCTGCACTTTTGAGTCAGATGAGACCATCCTTATAAGTATTTTTTTTTCTTCGTGTCATTATGTCTTGGTCATTATACTAGCTATGTTTCTAAAAATCTTTTATTTCCCTTCTTATAAATTCCTCATGTCCATACTAAGGCCATGGTCAACTTGATTGCCATCATGAAGGGGGTTGTGATGTAGTAGATGCACTCTATGCAGGTTATAATAAACAAATAAAACAAAGCATGTATGAATGTTTATGATATGTGTTTTGTGTGTTTCATGTCCTACACATCCTAACCCTTATGTTTCTTATAATAGACAATCCAACGTTTAAATCGCGAGATCAGGGAAAGGATCAATACTTGGTAGAGGTAGAGCTAGAGATGGAGAACCTAGCCCATGCAACTAGAGAGCATGGATATGTAGAGATAGACGGAGGGGTCGACGACTCAGAGGAAACTTCTTATAGAAGTAGAGGTAGTCAAGCTCTTGAGACTCCCACCCCATCATCTTTAGCTACTTATAACATTTTCCTTTTCTTTTCTCCCCTTCTAATATAGTTTATTGACAAATGTTTGTACAACTGTATAAATCATCAGGTGATTTGAAAGCCCTATTTTTTAGATGTTTACTTAGAACATGCTAGGGTAGGTCAGGGTGAATAGCACCCACTTCTATTTAAAATCTGATATTTTTTATCTGTTAACACATAAATCTAATTCTCTTTGCCTAATTGTGCATCTCTAAACATGAATTGTCGCCCCATTTCTCTTGTCTTTCTTTTTCATATTTGTATTTTACAAAATAGATACCAATGTTGTCTTACACTCAAAATGCCAAAGAGAGGCTATCCATTATGTTATAAGAAATGGAGGTTGTGCAGCCCTGTTGGGAGGCTGCATAGCCTTGATAATGAGGGTTGTACAACCTTATGGGCTTGATCCTTTACTATAAAAGCCCATTTTGTACTTGCACGTCTCATTTGCTACCCTCAGCTTTTAAATGATATCAAAAACCTTTTTGAGGTCTCTCCCACCCCAAATTTGTTCTGACCTAACATGGGCGAGTCTTTATGCTCTCCACTCTCTCTTATATTTGTCTCAACTTGCTCTTCTTGTGTGTAGCCTATGATTTGTGGGACTCCACTACCCATACCTTTCATTTTTGGGATATAAAGATTTGCTCTCTACTAGAGCATTTTGGCACCATTTTTGACTATCGTGTCATGGCTACTGATTGGATTGTGATGCCTTAATTAGACTACTCACATGTTCAAAAGATATCAAAGCTATTTGATATGCAACATTGGGAGATGCCTAGTTACACGTTAGGCAAGGAAAAGATCTTTATCGCCCTTTGTATCACTTTTTCCCCCTTTGGCTTATATCATGACTGGCATTTGATGGGCGAGTACCTATTATAGAGGGATGATGTAGAAATCGATTTACAGATCCTACTAATCTTAAAGGGAACTGAGTCAGGGAGGACTCTCGTGTCGATGATCTTGGGTGAGACCATCGTTGGACTTAATATGGTGGCTCTCGGTGTTAGTAATTCATTTAAAGGAGTTTGTTATTACTTCAAGTAAGTGTTCTTTGTATAACAATTTTTCTTCTTATTTTTTTAACTTTTTATTGCCTTGACTTTTTCTTGGACCGTCCTTATGTGTTTTCAATTCAGCAGGTTGCTAAATTTTATTTAAGGTGCATTTTTAAGGTTTTCAACCTAAAAGCATATTTTATTTTTCTCTTATATTTTCCTCTTCTTCTTTTTCTTTCAGATAAGTCTACAAGAGAGATTGAGCCTATTGACTACCCCATCCATGAATGCAGCTTTACTATCCATAACATCAGTCAAACCACCATTTATTAAGGCCTACTATTCCTAGGGTTGAGTGGAATGAATGAATGTCTCGTATCACTATCACCGACATCTGTTAGAGTTATTAATGGTGGAATCTATTACGTGTTACCCTAATGACTTAAAGGGATTATACCATTCTTCCTACTTTGGCTTCAAGCACATTTTATGACCCTACTCGTGTGCATCGTCAGTTTAGTGCTCCTCAGCTTGAGGTACAGTTCCTCCATTCATTAGTGAAGGGCCCTCTAATCTAGTGTTTCCTAGACGAGGTTGAGACTATTTAAACTAGTCACTACATTAATGACTTTGACACTGGCTGAGATACTCAGCTTGATGATGATGTAAACTATATGGCATGCTTGAGCGACCATTAGAGTTATAGGTAGCATATTAACAAATAGTAGATAATTATCTTTTATAAGGGAAAACTATCTTACATTTAATTCTAATTCAAGGACACGCATGACTGGATTTAATTTAATTATATGATATTGTACTTGGCATAAAACATTTATATTTTGCACATTACACATTAATTTAATGGATGATTTTTGCTTTTAACATTGGAACATTGGATCTTCTAATTATCTAACTTAATGCCCTCTATTTTTCTAACTCCTCATTCATTCATCCATACTTTTTTGTTGTCTCCTAGCCATCTTGTCAAAAGGTCCCTCAGTAGTCAATTGCACTATCTAGACTTTTACTTGTGTTTATTATATTCATTTTTTATTTATGTTATAACTTTTACCTAAGCCACCCTTTCGGGTTTTCAACTTAACGAGCCTTTCTTCCATTCTCTCTTTTTTTTTCTTCTTTATTATTTATTTATGCCCTAATTTTGGCCTAAGCTACCCTTTCAAGTTTTCGACTTAGTGTGCTATTTCACTTTTTTCACACTCACATGAAGGATTTCTTTATCAGATCTAGATTCATTGACTCGGTGAATTCATTCTGATCCATATATGCTTGTTTCATCGCTCCACCTCATTATATCTGCTTGACCACATACGATCTTCCTAATTTGGCAAAAATATTCCTCTTGGATCATATCATTGTGATCATAATGCCTTTAACACTACATCATGAACCCTTATTACAGTCAGCTTAACTTTCTTATTAAAAACACGAGCATATAGTTAAATGTGGTATAAGGCCTTTAGCCTGTTCTCATCTAACAGAGCCAATAGTTCAAGTATACTCCTCAACCATTGGTAATCAAGGATGCTAAACTCAACTAATACCCATAATAATTTCACTTCCCATCTAATTGGTAGCACTACCTTTGTTCCATTTACTAAATAGTATGGTGCCATCATGGTCGACATCCTCATCGTAATTTGATAACCCCATAAGGTAAAAGGTAATTTCTCATACTAGTCCTTATTCATTTTAACCATTTGGGCAAGGATATTCTTGATATTCTTATTTGTTGCTTCCTCTGCTCCGTTAGCCTACAACCTATAAGTTGATGACTTATGGTGGGCCACCCTATATTTTCCCAACATAACCTTAACCTCTCCTTAAAAATGGACACCATTATCCATCACACCATGGTGTGGCACATCATAGTAATAGATAAGGTTTTTCTTATCAAAATGTGCCATTTGCTTTGCCTCTAATTTGTCAAAGGCTTCCACCTCTATCCACTTCGAAATGTAGTCCACTACCACTACAACATATATACACCCCCTCATAGAAGTTAGCATAATTTCTTTAATCACATCAATCTCCTATGCTACAAAGGGCTAAAGTGAGGTTAAGTTTTATAATTCAGTTGGTGGTAGGTGACTAAGTCTACCATGAACGTGACATCCATGGCAACTTCGAACCTTATGAATACAATTATGCTTCATGGTAGTCTAGTAGTATCCCAACCTCATGATCTTTTTTATTAACACTTTCCCATTCATGTTGGGACCATAAACCCCTACATGCACCTCTTTCATAATGCTACTAGCCTCATCTTTCGTCATAAATAGCAAATGAACCCTATCAAGAATTATTTTGTATGTTACCTCGTCATAAGCTATAAACTAAGCAGATAACCTTCATATAAGCTATTCATCCTTTTTCTTAGTCCTTTTAGGATATTCAATGTTTTCCAAGTACCGTTGTATGTTAAAGTACCAAGCATGGTTCTTCACTGATACATGCATTACCCCTTTTATCGTATAACAAGGCATCTTAAACTAAAGTGTGATTAATGGTTTCATAAGCATTGCCTTCAGCCCATCCTGAATAAAGGCTAAAAGGGACAAATCATCCGCCATTCATTTTATACTCTCAGTCTATGATGAAATGTGACCCTTTAGAAAATTATCCACTAACCTCTTCATATGCTTCAAGTATGGGCCCAAACATTCTTCTTTTATTTCTTATTCTTTTGTTACGTACAAAAAGACTAGCAATGAATCCCTAAACACCTCACCTATCTTAACTCTTACTTATTTTATGAGTTCGATCCTAGCGCACATGCTTCATACTCAATCATATTGCTAGTCACTTTGTAATCAACCTTTTTTGCTACAATAAAGAGTTATCCTTCTTGCGAGATCATAACTATTTCTACACTTATAACTTTCTTGTTTATAGCTCTATCAAAGTATACTCCCCATCTATGGGACTTAATTGCTTCTAATCCCCCATTTGGGAACTGAAAAAGTTTGGATTCTCTTTATTTGAGTGGTTATTGTGCTAAATACTCTGAAATTGATTATCTTTTGATTACCTTTTTGGCTACATACCTAATATCAAATTCAGTTAATATGATTAATAATCTTGCCAACCTTTTGGTCTCGAAAAGACCCTTATGTAAGTACTTAATCAGATGAAGTTGTGAAACCACTTTTATGGAATATGATTGAAAATGATGCCTTAGCTGTTTATCACTTAAACTAGTGCCAAACAGGTCTTCTCTACTTGATTATACTTCATATCATAGGACAACAACTTCTTGCTAAGATAACACACTATATGTTCATTTCATGATCAATCTTTTTGAGCTAACATCATATGAAAATAACTATTATCTATTATTCAATATAAAGCTAATGATTTTTTAGGCTTTGAGGCATTTAAGACCTACGAGTAAGCTAGATACCTTTTTATTCTCTAAAAGGGTTTTTGGCACTATTCATTATGCTTCACTGGCTAATCCTTCCTTAATAGTTTGAAGATCGACTCACAAATGGGAGTTAGTCTTGATATAAATTGGCTAATGTACTATAAGTGACCAATAAAACCTCACCTCTCCCTTTTTGTCTTAGGTGTTGGCATATCCAGAATTGCCTTCACCTTATCTGGATCTACTTCGATTCCTTTCTTCTAACCATATGTGTTAACAACTTTATAGTGGTGGTTGTAAACACATACTTCTTCAGATTTAACCTTAAGTTATACTCATCGACCCTTTACAATAATTTCTTCAGAGCTTCAAAGTGCCCTTCTCTGGTCTCTGACTACATAATTATGTCATCCATATGCACTTCTACTTTTTTATGGATCAAATCATGCAATAGGGCAGTCGTCATTTATTGATATGTCACTTTTGCATTCTTTAATTAAAATGGCATCACCTTGTACCAATATGTTCCCCATCCCACGAAAAACCCCATTTTCACCTTATCTAATATTGCCAAGAGAATCTTGTTATACCTAGAAAACTAGTCTATGAAGGAATGCATAATGCAAGTTATGGCACTATCTACTATCACCCCTATGTGTGGTAAAGGAAAATCATCCTTTGGGCATGTCATGTTCATATCCCAGTAATACACATCCTTACTCTTTCATCCTTCTTCGATATCGATACAATATTAGCTATCCATTTAAGATAATCCACCATTTCTAAGAACTTGGCATTCAATTGCTTTGCTACTTCTTTTTTAACCAATAGGGCCCACTTAGGTCTCATCCTTTTGAAGCTTACATTTTGTCGGCTTTATGTGTGAGTAGGTCATAATTCTATGTTCTATAATTTTCCTGTCAACCCTTGGCTTGTCTTTATATGTCTAAGCAAAGACCCTCCAATATTTCCTGACCAACTGCTCTAACTTCCTTTTCTCCTCCAGTGTGACATCACTGGTGATGAGTAAGATTTTTAGATTTTTCTATGTGCCAAGATTAAATACAGTGGCTTACACATAATTAATGTTAAATATGCTCATGAAATGATACATGCTATACACACTACCATAAGGAAACACATCACATAAGTAAGCAAGATCATCATTCTTTGCCTTAAATATAGAAATAATTATATCATCGTCTTTGAAGAGACTAGAAATAATAACATCAGTAGTAGCAAAAAAGTCCTCTTAATCTAGTTGATTGGCTAAAGTCTCATTTGCTCGAGCCTTTTCATTTTTTTTACCGTTTGCTTTATTAGTCAGACTTCTGAGATAAACATTTTGTATAGGATTTGCCTCTTCCCCATTCTTTATACCAATAATAGCCTTGATAATTTCCCCAAAACCATATTTTATCTGATCATCCTTTAGCTTAAGCTTCAAAAAGTTTGCCCAAAGTGTTGCACCATCTCCCTCAGTAGGCTCAATTTCTGCTAAGAGTATTTCATTTTCTCTCCATTTACTTGCTCAATGGATTTCATAATCATGCTTTCAATTTCCTTCAATTTTATCCCTGTATAAATAGTCTCAGTGAATTTGCATGGCTCAATATACTCCCATTCCAAGTCCACAAAGGGTGCATCCTGCTTTATCAAGTTAGACCCTTTCTTTGCAAGGTCTTCCCTAGTGGGCCAAAAGTTCAAATTCAACAAATACTATTTTATCTATTAATCAATTTCCTTGTCATTCCATGGCCATACAAACTGAGGCTTATACAGGACTGCAGGCTAGTATGATGTTTGATCATTCTCTGATTTTGCAATCTATTTTCCCTTTTTCTTTCTCTTCTCCTTACTATCCTCCTATTTTCATTACCATCCTCCTATTCTAATGAGTCTTGAAAATTCTAATCCTTTTATTCGTCAACATGCATATGGAAAAATGCCTTATCGAGTTTATTTATATCCTTACCCAATGTCTCTTCATTCTTGGTCACCTTTTGTCTGACTTAGTTGCCTCATTTTCTTTCACAAATAAATCTAATAGTGATATGCACAAGTCCTTTACTTCTAACTTTGACTCTTTATCTCGATAGCCCAGTCCTTTTTTCATAGTCTAAGTAATGATTTTTGAAAACTTTGATTTGCCAATAGAATTCTTTCATAACCGTTGACCTATAAGAAAGTTCATATTCTTCATAATTCCAATTACCTTTAGGTCAACCCATTTATCTTTACCCCAACAACTGGAACCCTTAGAGATGTGGATAGCCACACTCAGAGCTAACACAATTTCACCAACAACTTTACAAATAGTCAAGACCTCTCATTTGTATGGAATCTTGACTTTTTATTAAATAATAGAAGGCACACCTCGAAGAGGATAATACCATGGTCTTTCTCATAGAAATAAAAAGGTGACTATAATGTCTAGCACTGTGAATTCAACCATTGTCTCCACCATACCCATTTTTACTAAAGTTTTAAATACTCCCAAATATGGCCTTCTACTATCATCATAAGCTTGAATGCCACGATTAAAAGCTTTCAAATCTTACTCAGACAAACCAAACTTGTGCAACAACTTAAAAGGCATATATTAATCCTAGATCCATCATCAACTATCACACATGGCATATATCTTCCTTCCATGTCTTCTCTAATGAATAGGGTATAGTTGTGATCCTTTTCTTCTGATATTATTTCATCATATGAGAAAGTGATTTTACCTTTATGAGTCACCAATGCAATAACATACATCAAAGTAGCTTCCTTTAACATAATCAAACTTGACAGAGCCTCAACCATGGCAATTTTTGCTCTTATGAGGTAATTAGCAACTCCCATACTGATTTGGACTAGCATTTTCTTCAACTATTTTACAATAGGATTTTCATCTTTTTTCTCCTTTATAATTATTTCGTTTGTCCTCTTTTCGACCCTTACTTCCTTGAAAGCTTTTCTATCAAGATTGTATTTCCTGCTATGTGCCACATGGCTCACCTACTTCATTTCTTTCTCTTTGTCACTCTCCTCCAATCGCTAGATCATCCTCTTTCTTTGATCATCTTTTATTTCTTCATCTGAACTTTTCTAATGATTAATAGTGCAAACACCTAAAGTCTCCCCTCTAACTTTATTGTTGGTAGCAATAACAACTTCCTTAATAATTCTAAAATCTATTATGAACATCCTTTGATTTAGGGGGGGAACATTACAATAGTTTAGGAGAGGGTTCCCACAAATGTTGGGCTTCTAAAATTTGATGGAATAGTCATCTTATTGTTAATTAGATATTGAATCTCATGCCTTAGTCTGTAGCAGTCATTAGTGTTATGACCAGCCTCTTGATGGAAAACGCAGTAAGCATTCGCATTATATCCCCTAGGCAGTGCATTAGGTGATAGTCTTGGTGCTAATGTCTTTATCACTCCTTTCTTCTATAACTTTCCAAATGCCTTAGACAGACTCATCCCCAAATTGGTGAATCATCTCGGTGCTTTCACTTCATTTACATCGGTCGTCTTGTTCCCTTCAATATGGGGTTGGGAATGGTTACTTTTTTTTCCCATATACTATCTTTTCGACTCAAATTCTAACTCCTCTGCTTGCAAACCTACTTATCAAAGATCCTTAAAGTTTCTGACCAACATTCCCCTTAATTATAATACCAATAATAGGCAAAGTCCGTTTAGTAATCATTCTAACTTATTCTATCTATAGAGGCCTTGTGGTTAACTTTGAAGTAGTTTTCTTCCAACTTCTAATGTAATCATTGAAGGTTTCACTAATCTTTTACTTCAAAGATTCTAAGTCTTGCAATGTGACTTCTAAATTTCAATTACAAGCATAGTGTCTCTCGAAAGCTTATTTTAACTCTTTCCAATCTTCCCTGATAGTCTTTATATGGTTAAGGTACCATGTCTTAGCATACCCTTTCAATGACAACTCAAAAAACTCAAACATAGTATCAGTCATTATCCTAAACGCTTTTAGGACAATGACATATAATTAGACATGGTTCTTCACATTTTAGGCTCCCATTAACTTAGGTAATTCAAGCATGCATAAATTAGCCAGTAGTTTCTTAGGTCTATGGGTAAGCAATTCTTCAATGTCTATTCCCTTCTCTAAACCTTTAGCACCTAAAACCTTTTGCATATTCTCTAGTTATTTAATGAAATCCTCAAATTGAGTGCTCTCCTTCTCACTTTCCACAAGCTCATCTAGAATAGTAGTAATGCTTCCCACCTGCTTGGCGAACTTGCTTTCATTGTATTCTTTCATCTCGAATATATCATCATCAAACACCACAGGCTAAGTGCTTCCATCGGTGCTTTCCTTTTACTAGTTCTACTGATAGAGGTCTCACTTATTTTTGTAATCTCAGTGACACGCTTGTTTACCTCATTAGAAATCCCCACTTCCATCTTGTGGCTGAAATCAGCCTTTATCTTCTCCATGATCTCTGATGGCACGGTTAGCTCCATGATTGGGTCGATTTTCAAACTCAAACTTGGAGTCTTACATTTTCTAGCAAGTCAATTGCTCATTCTCTTCTATGAACGCTTAAATGGAGCAATGATGATTGCAAAACAAGAGTTATTAATATGATGCATGAACAGTAATCAATGTATTTATGTATGTTATGCATAAATCATATTGCAACAGATCATTCCAACCTTATTTCTCCCATACACGAGTCTAATGACTCTTTCTTAGGTGGGGTCTCATTCTTATGCCACCATTGGGCATAAAATATATGGGGTCACCTACAAAGAACATATACATGAAGAAATAACTCTTTACATCATGTGATGAAATATGCATAAGTGAATAACAAAATCTCTTTAAGGAGAGAAGGATGAACATAGAAAAGTATTTACACGGCGAGGAAAAAAGGATTACACAACCATTACATGTAGGGAATAATTACATCAAAAGAAGATGGGATTAAATTTATTCTTACATTAGAGATGCCTAACCATGTTTTTTGAGAACTTTCACTCTTCCTTAAAGAAATGCAAATATGTGGGGTATCCTATTACAAGGTGATATTGGCTCTTACATATATTGGGTAAGATAATTCATAAGGCTTCAGTTGCCTAGATGCGTATGCAATTACCTTACCATGCTATATTAAAACACATTCCAAATCTTGATGAGAGGCATCATTATAAACTACAAATCCTCCATTACCTATAGTAATGGCTAACACTAGAGCATGTGTCAATCTATCTTTTAATTCATCAAAACTCTTTTGACATGCTTTAAACCATTGAAATGTTATATTTTCTTGAAGTAACTTAGTCAAAGGAGTAGCTATAAGTGAAAATCCCTTAACAAATCGATAATAATACCTAACTAGTCCTAAGAAACATTGGACTTTTGCAACACCCTTTAAGGTTTTCCATTTTACTATTGCTTCAATTTTATTTGGATCCACCACTATGCCCTTTTTAGAAACTATATGTCCTGAAATTACCACATGGTCAATCCAGAACACACAGTTGCTTAATTTAACAAATAGTTACTGTTCTCTCAAAATTTGCAACACAATCCTCAAAGGTTGGTCATGCTCCTTGAATACACTAGTATGTCATCAATAAACATGATTACAAATTTGTCTATGTAAGGCTAAATCACTTTGTTCATAAGAGCCATAAACATAGCTGGTGTAGTAGTCAAACAAAATGGCATCACCAAAAATTCATAATGCGCATACCTAGTTCAAAAAGCAGTCTTCGTTACGTCTGGGTTTCAAATTTTGAGCCAATAATATCCTGATTTCAAGTCAATTTAAAAGAACACTCGTCCTCCTTATAACTGGTCAAACATATCATCTATCCTTGGCAAAGGATATTTGTTCTTCATAGTAACCTGATTCAACTGCCTATAATCAATACACAATCTTATTGTCCCATCTTTCTTTTTTAACAAATAACACTAGAGAACCCCAAGATGACACACTAAGTCTAATGAATCCTTTTTTTAAGTAGTTCCTATAATTAGGTCTTCAGTTCTTTTAGAGCCATCCTATTAGGTGGAATGGATATCAATGTTATTCCTTAGACTAACTCAATTGTGAATTCTATATCTCTGTCAAGTGAAAAACTAGGTAAGTCAGTTGGAAAAACATCTAGAAACTCATTTGCCACTAGTATATTCTTAAGTAATTCAATTTTGAACCATGTGTCTATCACATATGCCAAATAAGCTTCACAACCACCGTTAATCATGTCAAAAGCCTTGATAGCATAAACTAGACATGTAGGTACAATTTGCCTTTCCCCGTAAAACACAATCCTTTCTTTTTTTTAATCTTTCCATCCCGATTGTAGGAACTTTTAGCTTGGTATGACTTTCAAGATCTACAACTGTGATCTCACTTTTTATCTCATATCTCAATCGCTCTTCAAACTTTTAACATTTGTCTTTATCAATGGCCAACATGAAGGATACATACTGAGATAATTGATTAAATTTTACCTCGTACACAACTACAATCATCTCCCCCAATTTTAGATTCAGAAATTCCCTTCTTTTGTCAACTTTATACACCGCTAGCATATAATTATTATTGATCTCATGGAGAAAATCATCCTATGTAAACATTGGGAGCTAGGCATCACTCCCTAAAATGGTTTCCTACTAATCATATGCATCCCCCTATAATAACAACACTGCATAATTAAACTTTTCTTTTGGTATGCATTTCATCAAATTCATAACTTTTTGCATTCTTTTTAACTATGTCTCTAACATTGCTGGGTCTACGGTAACACTGAGGTTAACTGCACATTATTTTCTTAATTTGTCATACGTTCTTTCTCTTTGTTTTTTGGACCTTGCAATGTTGGTTCACCAGTTCTATATTGTGGTTACCAATGAGATATGTGTTGTACATGAGAATGTGTAGAAGATCTAACTCTATCAGTAGATTGACCTCTTAATAGTTAATATGATGCTTTTATGGAATGCAAATTGGCTGACTCCGCTCTCCTTGGTGAAGCATAGGTACTACCATGATTACTCTCTGCTAATGCCTTATATACATATAAGACTATGTCATATGATAATGCATAATGATGTAAAAGTCATGTCATGTTCATATATATGTCCCTATGGAACCTCACCAAGTTATTATACCAAAAACTGTAACAACTATTTTCATTTACTAAACATGGCATTCATGTCCAAAAATACATATACATAAAGGTTGATTAATCATACATACACAAGTCCACATGTATTTAATGTACATATATGTTAACTAATGTTTAAAGCTAGTGACTACAAACTGATTTCTATCCAGGTATATGTACATGACACAAAGAGAGAGAGAGTAGGAATTCAGTTGATGACCTAAGCCCCATATGTCTATATGCAAAACTTTATGCTCCAAAGTATCCAATTCCTATGCTACAGTATCTGAAAAATATAATTATGATTTAGGGAGTTACGGATCAGCAAATAAAAATAATAATTAAATTCATATGGTATGACCAACAATCAAATATCATCATGATACATTACAAGTAGAAGAATGGACTATGCAAGTGCAAATGCAATTCATTGATTTGTTTGTGACCTTGCAAGGCAAACACTGCTCATGAGAATTCATGTGATTGAAGTGATATTTGATTTTACTAGCAAGAATATAACAAGTGAATCATTTGAACAATAAAATATGCCAGTAGGATATATTGGTCCTTTTTTTCCAAGTGATTTGCAAGTGTTTGACAAGTGGTCACAATAACCTTTTAGTTCCATATGCAAGTGTTCATTCACAATGGTATACTAAGTAATCATTAAGATCATATACTTCTCACTTCACTTGTATTAACATGTAAAATGCCATAATTCAATCACAAATACATGTAATAGAATATAACCATATCATAAAATCATCACACAAACACATTATATTACAATTATGGCTTTTACTTAGCTTTTAGTGCGACCAACATTTATGGTAGGTTTGAACCTGCTTCTTGGGCTTCTTAAAAGTGTTGGTATCCAACATTCAATACATACATGGTTATAAGTATGTCAAAATGACTATGAATGCTTGGTATGCAACTATGGTCATGTTTCATGCAAGTGGATCTAGTGTTTATGCATATTATTCTTGCGTGGCAGCTTGACCTTACTATACTCTCACAATAATAACTGTAAATATACTTATCCAAATGACTTGATTCCTTTTTTTTTTTTCAAATAAACTAGACACATAATGATACAACATAGTCAAATTTCACATTAATATAAGATATATAAAATGTGGTGAATTTTTGAATCCTGCCTATTTCAATATCATTTTAGCCTGAGCAGGTCTTATAGTCATGGTTATATCTAAAACTGTAGAAATCCAATTAAAAAATTGATTTAACAATAGATACATATCACATATAGGAACATTTCCCATGTTTTGCATATTATCAAATTTAGTCAATGAGGCCATCAAAATAAATAGCCAATCTCAGGGTGAGCAGGTTTTCAATACATTGAGAATCAATCACAATAAAGGGACAATATCTCATCAACCATGATATATTTTTCAAAAATATTTTACAAACATGTAGATTAGACAAAAATCTACAACTTTCAAGTATCCCAGTTATATGGCCATCAAATACTTAAAAAACATAACTAAAAGATGAAACAAGTTTCATAAGGTTTAGGGTTAGTCACAATAAAAGAGGTAACACAAAAAATTAAATAAAACTACTTTAATGGTATTTAGAGAGGATAAACCTTAAAAATTTTATATTTGCACTTTGTCTAAATCAACATATAAGGTCATCAAAATATATAAAAACATAAACTGATGAGATTTCAATTGGTTATGATCCAGCCGTAATGAAGGAGCCATAGTTCTTCACACTCACAAAATTAAGCAAAACTATTTTACATGCAGTAAGATGGACTAAAAACTACAACTTTTATGGTTTACATTTTCTCTAATTGCTCTTATAAGGTTATGAAATTGTGGGTGCAACAAGTTGTTCTAATAATAATACCAACACAATCAACTATGTTTTTATAAGCTACAACCTCCATACATGAGCTCCACCTCAAATATTCCATAATTCTTACTAACCATGCATGATTATCATATGATTAAGGAGGAATTTCATATGGGAAGAAGATAAATTAACTTTCCTCTTTTCTTCGAACTAGAAAAACTTAGGGTTTCTTCCTAGGCAGCTCACTCTTCTCTCTTTCCTTCTCTTTCTTCTTCTTCCTTTCTTTCTTTCTTCCTTAGCTTTCTCTTTCTTTTGCTGCCCCTCATATTTATCCTATCTAATCTACTCCTAAAGGATGAAAAACTCAATTTGTACACCTATTTTAATAAGACAAAATCATGGTGTCTCATTTCTATTAATTGGAAGTTCACTTTTCCTCTTTTGGTCCCTCTTCTTCACTCTTTCACTCCTTCACCACCTCCATCCATCTCCTAGTCCCCATATACTTTTAAGTAAGCTTTTAAACACCATTATTTATTATGTTATAACATGCACACAACATAAGATAATTCGCCATGCAACTATAAAAATTTCACACATATGTTCAAGTGCCCTAAATGTATTGGTGTAAGTGTCATCATCATGCTTATTCAGTTCACATATCTAAATAATCATTTATCTAATACATGTGTTCATGTGGGATTGCAAATCATTTATGGAATGAATATGTTTGCGTGAGAATGCTGATGAATGAGGATAGAGATGTAACGTATTGCTCCTTCATTGTGATTGATTCTCAATGTGCTAAAACTTGCTCACCCTAAGCTTGTCCATATATTTTGGTAACCTTATTGACTGAATTAGACAATGTGTAAAACACACAAAAAAATGTTCCTTTATGTGTTGTTTAATTAGTGGTAAAGTAGTTTTGCAATTGTATTTGTACAATTTAAGATATGCCCAAGATTGTAAGATTTGTTTAGACTGAGATCACATTAAAACAAGGCATAATTGAAAAATTCACCATATTTTTTATAAGCCTGATATTGACCTGAATTTTGAATATGTTGTACCATTATGTGTCTAATTTGTGTAGATAAGAAGAATTAAGTCATTTGGATAAGTATGTATATAGTTATTACTATGAGAGTGCAGTAGGATTAGACTGCCATATAAGAATAATAAGCTTAAATGCTAAGTCCATGGCATGGAACATGACCATAGTTGCATACCATGCGTGCAAACTCATTTTAACATTTTATAATGATATATGTATCAAATGTTAGGATTTCAAAACATTAAGGAAGCCTAAGAGAAAGGTCTAATACCACCATAAAAGTTGGTTGCATCAAACATGAGTAAAAGCCATAATTAGATTTTAATATGTATGTGTGATGATTTTATGATATGGTTGTGTTCTATTACTTGTATATATGATTGAATAGTGACAGTTTGTATATGAATAAAAGTTAAGTGAGAATTATATGATATTAATGATTACTTAGTATACCATTATGAATGAACACTTGCATATGGAACTAAAAGGATGTTATGACTAGCATGTCAAACACTTTCAAATCACTTAGAGAAATGGACCAATATGTCCTATTGGCACATGTTGTTGATCAAATGATTCACTTGTATATGCTGGCCAACAAAAATCAAATATCACTTGAATCACATGAATTATCAGGAGTAATGTTTGCCTTACGAGGTCACGATAAAATCAATCCATTGCATTTACAGTTGCATAGTCAATTCTTATACTTGTAATGTATCCTAATGATATTTGATTATTGGTTATGCCATAAGAATCTAATTATTATTTCTATTCATTGAATCACGACTCATCAAATTATAATTATGTTTTTCATATGCTAAAGCATAAGGTTTGGGTACTTTGGAGCATAAAGTTTTGCATATAGACACATGGAGTATAGGTAGTTGGCTGAATTTCAACTCTCTCTCCCTTCTTGTGTCATGCACATATATAGGAATTAGTTTATGATCACCAACCTTAAACATTAATTAACATATATGAATATTAAATCCTTGTTGGGCTATGTTTGAATGATGAGTGAACCTATATGCATATGAATTTTTGAACATGATGTAGTAAATAAAAATGGTTGTTATAATTTTTGGTATCAGAATAGGGATAGGTTCCATAAGGACATACATATGAACATGACATGACGTTTACATTATTATGCATTATCATATGACATAGCCTTATATATTTATATGGCATTAACATAGGGTAGTCATGGTAGTACCCCTACCTCACTAAGGATAAGGGAGTCAGCCGATTTGCATTTCATAAAAACATTAGAACAATCATTAAGATATTAGTCTGCTGAAAGAGTTTGATCTCCTAAACATTCTCATCCACAACATATAACTCATGGGCAACCACAATATAGAATTGTTGAACCAACAATGCAGGGTCTATAAAATCAAAGAGAAAAAAGGTATGAAAAATTAATAAAATAGGGTGCAATTGACTTCAATGGTATTATAGATCCAACAGTGGTAAAGACACGTCTAAAAAGAATACAAAGAGTTTTGAATTTGATGAAATGCATGCTATAAGAAAAGTTTGATTATGCAGTGTCACTATCACAGGGGATGCATATGATTGATGGGAAACCATTCCAGGGAGTGATGTCCAACCTCTAGTGCTTACATGGGATGATTTTCTTCATGAGTTCAACAATAATTACATGCCATAAGTGTATAAAGATAATAAAAAAAAAAGGAATTTCTCAATCTAAAACAAGGGGAAATGATTATAGCTGAGTATGAGGTAAAATTTAATCAATTATCTCATTATGCATCCTTCATGGTGGCCATTCACAAAGACAAATGTTGAAAGTTTGAAGAGGGATTGAGATATTAAATTAGAAGTAAGATCACAACTACAAATCTTGAAAGTTATGCCAGCTAAAATTTGATACAATTAAGGTAGAAATATTAAAAAAAGAAAGGATAAAGAAATGAGTAAAAAGGGGCCTATTGATTTTATGGGAGATTGTAACAAAAAGAAAGATAAACATGGAGATTATATGTCATCACAGTCTAGTGCTAGGGGTGGTTACTCTAGCTATAGAGGCAGGGATTAGGAATTTCATCTTATACAGGTAAAGGTCAAATATATGTTCTGGATTGGCCATGTAGTATTTTTAAAAGAATAAGAATGAAGGAGAAAATTAATAAGAAAAAAAAGAAAAAGAAGAAGAAGATGAGTAAGAAAAGTGAGTTAGCTAGCAAGAAATCCTAAGATTTTCTAGTTTTAGGAAAAGCTATAAGTGATTTTATCTTCTTCCCATATGAAATTCCTCTTTCATGACATGATAAACAATCATAATTAGTAAGAATTATGGAGTATTTGACATAAAGCTCATGTATGGAAGTTGAAGCCCAAGAGAAACAAGAGCTGATTGTGTTGGTTTTGCTATTAGAGCATATTTTTTAACCCATAATTTCATAGCACTAGAAGAGGAATTAAGGAATGTTTAATCCATGAAATTGCAATTTTATACCCCATATAAATGCATGTAAAAAAGTTTTGCTTAATTTGGTGTATGTGAAGATCTATGGCTCCTTCATTAGGGCTAGTTTACAACCTACCAACATCTCCTCAATCTGGTTGTTTTCATATATTTTGATGGCCTTGTGTGTTGATTTAGGCAAATTAAAAAATAAGAAATTTTTAGGGTTATATCCCCACTAAATTCTTGCAAAACAATTTTTCTTAATTTGTTATGTGTAAATATATATCACTCTTTGATAATGACTGACTACGAACTTGATGAAATCTATTCAATTTCTTAGTTATGATTTCCAAGAATTTGATGGCTATAGAATCAAAATTTGGTGATGTAGTAAACTATAAAATTGTATATTTATGTCTAATATACATGCTTGTAAAATAGTATTGCCAAATATATCATGGTTGATGAGATATTGCTCCTTCAATGTGACTGATTCTCAATTTGATGAATCCTGCTCACTTTGAGATTGGCCAATTCTTTTTGTAACCTTATAGACAAAATTAGTGTAATTGGTGGTAAAGTGTTCCTTTAAGTGTTATGTAATTGGTGCAAAGTATTTTTACAAATGTATTTGTACAATTTGAAATATGCCCAAGATTGTAAGACTTGATTAGATTAAGATCACAATAAAATAGGGCAGAATTTAAAAATTCACCACTTTTTCTATAGGCCTTATATTGACCTAGATTTTGAATATGTCATATCATTATGTGTATAGTTTATGAGAAAAAGAAGGAATCAAGTAATTTGGACAAGTATATCGAGAGTTATTACTATGAGAGTGCAGCAAGGTCAGCTTGTCATACAAGAATAACAAACTTAAATGTTATGTCCATTTGCATGGAATATGACCATAGTTGCATACCATGCATGCAAACTCATTTTGATATTTTATAACGATTTATGTATCAACTGTTTATATCTTAACACATTAAGGAAGCCCAAGAGAGAGGACCAAACCTAAAATAAAGGTTGATCGCATCAAAGTTGAGTAAAAGCCATAATTGGATTATAATGTGTACGTGTGATAGTTTTATGATAAGGTTGTATTCTGTTACATGTATATATGATTTAATTATGACATTTTAAATGTGAATACAAGTTAAATGAGAATTATAGTATCTTAATGATTACTTGGAATACCATTCTAAATGAAATCTTGCATATGGAACTAAAAAATGTTATTACTGGCTTATCAAACACTTGCATTTCACTTGGAAAAGGGCCCAATATGTCATATTGGCATATATTATTAATTGAATGATTCACTTGTGATATGTTGGCAAGCAAAATTAAATGTCACTTGAATCACATGAATTTTTTAGAGCAATTTTTGCCTTATAAGGTCATGATAAAATAAATCTATTGCATTTGCACTTTCATAGTTAATTCTTATACTTATAATGTGTCCAAATGATATTTGATTATTGGTTGTGCCATAAAAATCTAATTATTATTTTTAGTCATTGAGTTGCAACCTACCAAATCGTATTTATGTTTTTCAGATACTGAAACATAAGGTTTAGGTACTTCGGAGCAACTAGTTTTGCATATAGACACATGGAGTACATGTCATTAGCTGAATTTCAACTCTTTCTCTTCTTGTGTCATGTACATATACCTAGATAAGAATCAATATATAGTCATTGGCCTTGAACATTAGTTAACATATATGTACATTAAATCTATGTTGGGTTATGTACGAATGATGAGTCAACACTTATGCATATGAATTTTTAGACATGAATTAGTAAATGAAAATGGTCATTATAACTTTCATACCATCCTTAGAATTATGGTGTTGCCACCTGTCTTTTGTTGGGGTAATAATCTAGGGAAGGCAAAATGTGAGCTTAAATTAAGTCAATTGGAAGGCCTATTTCATCCTAACCCAATTAGAGATCAAATTCAAAATTTGGGTAAGACTTGTGAAAGATGTTGGGTACCCCAAATTAGTCAAATATTAGCATCCAACCTTCAAGCATCTTTTGTTCACTTTTAACATCTTAACTAATCATTAATTAGTTTAATTTGATGACCCTGAGCATGCCTCTAGTGTAGTCAAATAAAACAAATCAAGTTAACAAGTCAAAGGGGATAGGGATCATGCTTCATGTCAAATGGAGTGACATACATATCAATATTCACATTTAAAACCATCAATTATGTCATTAAAGGTGACCATTAAGACCATCAAACATGGCTTAACCCAAACAAGCACCTACACCATAAAAATTTACAAGTTTGTAATTGAAGTAAATAAATAAGTAAAAGAGATCAACTAATCCAATGAAATTACCAAACACCTTACCATATCTCTATAATCATGGTAGCTAACCATGCATCTAAGTCCTTAACAACACATCCCAATATCAATATAACATCAAAGTATAAACATATGAATCATGCAACATAAACAATAACAAATATGCACTGTAAAACACTTGGAGGACTTAAATGGCATATGGCATGTTCATCATAAAAGAGGTCCTAGGGCTAATGAACTCTTTACGTTGTTGCTCCAAAAGATTTAGATATCCATATATTAGTAACTATCGAGAAGGTATCTTGCAACTAAAAAAGAGGGGAAATCAAAGGCCAAAATAAAACCCATAATATTATTAAAAATAATCATAGCCATAATGAGACTCTTAAGGTCTTAGCAACCCTTAGTTCCTCACTTGGTCACTATCAAATCTTGTCCTAATATAAACTTAAGACATCTACCAATTAAAATCTTAAATTGCATACAACATGAGCACAAATGAACCTTTAAAATAATTTAAAAGTTGTTTAAAATTCAATTTTTAAATGACCAACAGTCTTAGACCATTTGGCCTTTTCCTAGTAATTGAACTATAAAAAGTTACTTTGAAAAGAAGAAATTTGAGTAAGAAAATAGTGTTTTTTTTTTTGATAATCTATCATTGAGAAGCTATGATATACAACATAAAAGGTGGGTTGTATAACCCCTAATTTCTACGTTTTCAAGAAAAAAGAAAAAAAATAAAAAAAAGGAGAATAGGGGGACTGGGGGATTCTCCAGATGCCTTAGTATATTCTTTACCCTCAAAGGCTCACTAGATGATTTATATTCTCTAAAATGCTTGTGAAATGCATAAGAGTATAAAGATTAAGCATTGCTCTACCTTAGGAATTGATGAAATGGATTACGGTTTTAGTGTTTTGATTTTAAAGGATGAATATGGAGAAATTTTAACAAAGTAATACTAAGGTTTCTAAACCTCTCTTTCCACTTCAAATGGGTAGGCATTTATATATGATGGATGAGTGTATTAGAGCAAAAATGGCTTTAGTTGCTGGATGTTTATATCCAATTACAGAAAGGGAGATGAATCTTTTAGAACTAGGTTTGCATGTGGGATGTACGATCAATGTTGGGTTATACATCTAATTTTTTTAGGCTATACAACCCTAGGATTTATGGGAGGGCTCTAAAAGGTTATGGGGTTTAAGGTTTAGCATTGATTGTACATCCCTTAGGTGGGTTGTACATACTAGTTTAGTGGGATGCATGCCCTAGGTTTTGAAGCTTTAGGCATGGTCTTAAGGCCTTCTTAAAATTTCTTAAGGCCTTATTTCTCCCATTTCAGTAATTCCATTTACATTTTAGGGAATTTATCTAATGATTTTGACTGTTAGGCTTACATCTCATGGTCTTAAAATACGGTGCTTATAATTTGCCACCTACTTTAGAAGGCTTGAAAAATAACATTTATGAAATGACTGTTTGAACAAGTCTTATCAAAGTAATGTAAAAAAAATGAAAGCATCAGTAAGGATACCAAAGATACAATTCTTTAGCTTCTATTTGAGCAAGTGCTAAAGCTTATTTTCGCCTAAACACATGAATCATGCAACATAAATAATAACAAATATACAATGCAAAACACTTGGAGAATTTAAATGGCTTGAGGCATGTGCATCATAAAAGAGGTTCCAAGGCTAACGAACCCTCTATCTTATTACTCCAACAGAGCTAGGCATACACGTACACTATTAACCATTAATAAGTTAGCATGTAACTCCAAAGGCGGAGAAATCGAAGGCCAAAATAAAGCAAAAATATTCTTAAAAATAATCATAACCATAATGAGACTCACAATGTCCTAGGAAACCTTAGTTTCTAACTTTGTAACTATCAAATCTAGTCCAAATGGAAACTTCAGATGTATAACAATCAAAATGTTAAAGAGCATAGAGCATGAGCATAAAATGAACCTTCAAAATCATTTAAAATTTGTTCAAAATTCCATTTTTTAAATGAATAAGGGTTCTAGGCCATTAATGTTATATATGTGTCCTAGTCCAATGCTTATAGTGGATAGTTTTTAAATAATGTCATCATTATAATTTTATTAAATATCTCTTTTATGGCTAGATTATAAATTCCATGAATAGTGAATTATACCTAATGTCATAAAGTATGTGACTTGATTATAAAACCTTTAGATGTAAAGAATTTTATTCTAAATTGTCCCTAGTTAGTCATTATTATTACGATAATAATGAATGAAGAATAACATGTGATTGATTGATGACTATGTTTAACTAGTCATGGATATGTGATATAAAATCAAACATATAAATATATATTTTAGAAATATTGTATTGGACTGACCCACTATAAGAACACCACATAGATTAATAATCATAAATAATTATCATGCAATAGTATTATCTTAATTCTTTGAATTGAAAATCACTATATATTCCAATATGATGAACTTCACATTTTGATATAGTCCAACATTATCTTTAACTGAGTGATCATGTAGACTAATATTAGACATAGAGTAATCATATAAGGGAATATGAGTGATTAAGAAGGAATTTGTCCCTCATATGTTTTTATGAGAAATATATCTCTAGGCCCATCGATAAGAGATTACATGGCCATGTGGTAATAAATAAATAAAGGTTATCAATATCATTTTACATCAGTTTACTCGGAGATTGAGAAAGAATTAAACTGTATAAGGATGACATAATCCATTACTTATATGTGCAATTGAGATATAATGTGAAAAAAATGATTATAATAATATTTGTGAAATAGATCAGGTCGAATTATTAACCTTCATATAATTTGGGCAGTCATAATATCTTGTTAGATGTCATTTATGACTTATGAGTCAGAAATAGGTTTTGGGCCACTACAAGCATTATGTGAGCCCATAGGATTACATACATAAAATGGGCCCAAAGCGAAATTGAGTTTACTGCTCTCTCTATTTATAAGTAAAATAATTAGAAATCTTATCTAAATTATTCTGATATATATTTTATTTTATAAATTAAAATGAAATAGGATATCTTAATTATATCTTTTAGATACGTAGCTAGCATAAATATCTTAATTATATATATATATATATATATATATATATATATATATATATATATATATATATATATATATATATATATATATTTTTGTGTGTGTTTTTTAATTAATAGTGTTATCTATTTTATGATAGAAACAAACACAATAGA
>CATIWR010227556.1:0-12671 GCA_949677035.1 Omphalea diandra | reverse complement strand
TATATATATATATATATATATATATATATATATATATATATATATATATATTACTAGTTCAATTAGTATATATTATTAATAATTAGACTATTTATTAATTATTAATTATAAATTACTAGTAAACGTTAAAAAATTTAATTTAATATTTAATGTGTGAGTTATTAGTTATAATTTATTAAATTATCACTTATTTTGGTTCTTGAATAATTAAAAGTGAAAATATAAAATTTATTTTATTTTGGTTCATAAAGATAAAAAATATAAATTTTAAGTTTTAATAAATTGAAATAACCAAATACTTAAACTAGTAGCAAACTGAACCAAACCTAACTGATCTGAAAGAATTGAAGAACTAAATTGAATTGTCCCAAATTTATAAAGGATCAAAACTGAAAATTCGAGATGATACCAGTTCTCCATTTTTAAGATCTCTAAAATTTCGATTTGATTCCGAAGATTTTCAAATCTCCGAATTAGATTGAATCGTGTTCACCCTTATTTATCGGCGAAGGCTGTTGTTCAATCCTGCCAGTCACCATAAGGATCCCTTAAGGGACTGGGCAATCCCTGGACGATTTGCTATCTTCGTTTGCTAGTGAAGCAATCTTGCCCATACATGATTCTACTTATGGAAATAAGACTGCATCAATCTAAATTTTCTTCTATAAAGGCATCTTTTGGTGGATTTCAATGTCTAATTGTTAGTGCGAATAAGAGAGCTTGCAGGTTGGCATTATTCTAGAAAAAGGAAATTTCTATGTTAGTTATGTCTTTTTCACTTCATCATATTAACTTCAGTGTGTGTGATTTGGATGGGAGGATGTTGTGTTGGGGTTTGGCTTTATATGGATGCACTGAGTTGGGTACTAAGTGCAAAACACAGAATCTCATTAGAGACATTGG
This sequence comes from Omphalea diandra, assembly GCA_949677035.1. Classification (NCBI taxonomy): domain Eukaryota; kingdom Viridiplantae; phylum Streptophyta; class Magnoliopsida; order Malpighiales; family Euphorbiaceae; genus Omphalea; species Omphalea diandra. Next base: position 11,768 of record CATIWR010227556.1, on the reverse strand, counting down.
TTCAGGCATTACAGGTCCTTAGTTAGTTTTTGGTGATTTGAATGAAATCCCATTTCACCATGAGAAGGCAGGCAAGAATAGGAAGGATGACAAGGTTTTAAGGGATTTTAGGGAGGCACTTGATTTATGTGACCTATATAATTTTGGTTATCAAGGCAATGGTCGTTCTCCTCATTGTGTGGTTTTAGAGAGATTGGATTGTTTTCTTCATGATACAACATGGGTAGAGTTGTTTCCTCAGTATAAAGTGTCACATCATTTTAGAAATTGTTTTGATCATTATCTGATATTATTAAATATGGAGTTTTCAGGCACTCAGGTGGTGCAGCAAAATGTTCTTTTTGGTTTGAGGCCATGTGGTTGTGGGAGGAGGGATGCAAAGCTGTGGTTGAGAAGCTATGGTATATGGGATGGGGTGTCGGTGGTAATTTTTCTATGCCCTACAAATTGTCACACTACATTTATAAGCTTTGAAGTTGGAGTCAACAAGCATTCAGTAATATTTCGAAATAGGTAAACTCTACCTTAGCTAGGATGGAGCGCCTCTATGAGGCTTCGTTTAAGGTGGATAAAAGGAAGGAGAGGTGGCAGGTTCAAAAGGAGGTGGATGAGTTGTTAGCTAGAGAAGAGGTTTTTTAAAGGCAATGATCTAGGGCCAGCTAGTGATGGGAAAAGGATTGTAACATAAAATTTTTTCCATAGGAAGGCATCTGAAAGTAGGCAAAGAATAACATTGAGAGAATTAAGGATGAGTTAGGTATGTGGAAGGAGGGTGATAAGCAGGTGGGGCAAGTTGTTCGATAGTATTTCTTTTTATTTTCATCTTTTGGTCTATGTAACTAAGACTTGGTGGTTGATGCCATGCATTACTGCCTTACTGATGATATGAGGTTGTTCCTTCAGACCCCGTTTCCTGCTAATGAGTTGGTCACAATGCTTAGACAGATGCATTCTTTCAAAACACCTAGCCATAATGGTATGCATGTGCTTTTCTGGACCTCCTTTTGGAATCTTATTAGTGATGATGTGGTGTCTTATATATTATTTTCCTTAATTCGAGTGTCATGTTGGATTGCATGAACCATACTTTTGTCAGTCTTATTCCAAAGATGATGTCTCCTGCAACTATGAAAGATCTGAGACCTATTAGCTTATGTAATGCTATTTATAAGCTAATGTCAAAGGTTATTAAAAATAGGTTGAAAGTTATCCTGCCTAATGTTATAGATGAGTGTCAAAGTGCTTTTGTCACTAACAGACTTATCACTGACAATGCCATCCTTGCTTGTGAAATGTTTCACTCGATGAACCATGATACAAAGGGGAGGAGGGGTTCTTTGGCTTTCAAACTTGATATGAGCAAGGCCTACGACCAGGTCGAGTGCTCTTTTATTAAAAGATTTCTCATGAAGATGGAGTTTCCTAGTCGTTTTATCCACCTCATAATGTAATGTATCTATACTATATCCTTTTCTTTCCTAATTAACGGGCATCCAATTGGCTTACTTAGGTCCATTAGGGGTTTGCGTCAAAGTGACCCTATCTCGCCCTATTTTTTTAATTTGAAGGTGTCTCTTTTTTACTACATAAGGCAATCAATAAAAAGCAAATTGATAGTGGTAAGGTATGTAGGCGAAGCCCAATCATTTGCCATCTATTCTTTGCCAATGATAGTATTATCTTCAGACGAGCTGCTATTCAAAAATATGTTACCATAAAAAAAATTATTAACGAATATGAGCAAGCTTAAGGTCAACGAGTGAATTTTGATAAATTAGAGGTCTCTTTTAGCAGAAATGTTTCACAAGAGTTAAGAACTCAGATTCAGAGTGTTCTATTAAAGAAAGAGAACACCTCATTTTTTGATCTACCTATAAGACATGGTAGGCCAAGATACTTCACATGTTGAAACATGCAAAGTATCTTAGCCTACCATGTCTTGTGGGTAGATCAAATAATGAGGTATTCTCTTTCCTTAAGGAATGTGTTTGGAAGAAACTTAAAGGATGAAAGGAAAAGTTGTTGTCAAGGGCGAGCAAGCAAGGAGGTTTTAATTAAATTTGTGGTACAAGCTATCTTGACCTATATAATGAGTTGTTTTGCTTTACCTGTTTCTCTATGCAATGAACTTTAATGAACTTCAATTGATGATTGCCAATTTTGGGTGGGGTGATATTAGGGGTAAGAAGAGAATTCACTTGGTGAAGTTGGATAAAGTGTATGTATCTAAAGAAGGAGGGTGGGCTGGGATTTTTACACTTACAAAGTTTTAATTTAGCAATGCTTGCCAAATAGGGATGAAGACTTATGTCTAACCTGTCCTCACTTTATGACCATGTCCTTCAAGCCAAGTATTTTCCCCATAGTACCTTTCCAAGTGCTCCTAATCTGAAGATGTGTAGTTATGTATAAAGGAGTATTTTGGCTGCTAAGGATGTTTTATCGATCGATATATGTTGGCAGGTGGGGAATGAGTCCTCAGTTAAAATTTGGCATGATAATTGGTTAATGGGTGTTTCATTGCTTCACCCTTTGGTGATGATTCAATGGACCAGTTCATAAGTAAGGATATGGGTTGGTGGGATGTAGGTATGGTTCATGCTACTTTTTTAAGCTTTGAAGTTAAGGTCATTTTGTGTATTCTTTTGAGAATAAGAGGCCCTGCACATTAGTTTTTTTGGGTTCACTCTAAGACCGATGTTTATGATGTGAAATCAAGGTATCATATGGCATGGGCTAGGAAGTGTTATAATGTCGATGAAGCGATAACATCATCTGTGTGGGATGTTAAGTGGAGTGTTATTTGGAAATTGAACCTACCTCTAAAGATCTACCACTTTCTCTGGAGTGTCTTTTCCAATAATATCCTATGCAATGCTATATTACAATGTTGAGGTGTTCCAACCCTTTCTGAGTGTTTGTTATGCAACACTCATCCTGAGACTTGTCTTCATGCTTTCTAAATGTGTGAATTCATTCATGGAATGTAGTTAATCTCTCCTCTAAGTTATCGGGTAGATGTAATGGGCATGTAAATTTTGGAGAGTGGTTCGATTGGATGTACCAGTCTCTTTCTCCTGACCACTTTAGGTTGTTCACGATTTGTTTGTGGTACGCTTGGTTCTCTTATAATTTATGGGTTCATAAAGGCAAATGGTAGGAACCTTCTATCATTGTTGACAGGGCTTCCAACTTTCTAGTAAAGTTTCTCAATAGCCAAAACTATGCCTCCACATATGTGTTAAGGCAGAGTTGTGTGTCTTGGGTTCCTCTATCTAATGGAAAGTGTAACAGTGATGTTGCTCGCTTTAAGAATGTAAGTGCCATGGGTTTGAGGTTTGTCATTCATTATGAACTTAGTGAAGTGATGTTGGCTAGCTCAAAGAAGGTAGAGGGTTTAATGGAGATTGAGGTTGTTGAGGGCCTAACACTCCATTTTGGTCTCCTTGTTGCTGTGGAGGGTGGGTTCTCTAATTTGGAGGTGGAGAGTGATTGTCTAGGTGTGGTAAATCGAATCAAATCCACGCAGTCTTGCCTTGACCATTATAGTTGTTGTTTGAAGATATTCAAGCTTGGTCTTCTAAGTGTAATGTTGTGCCTTTTGTTCACGTACATAGGAGATGTAATCGTGTGGCTCATGTAATGGCAAAACGAGTTGTTCTTTTGCCCTGAGGAGGAACTCTTTGTAGAGGAAGTCCCTCACTCAGTGGATGTTTTGGTGGATTCTGATATAGTTGATTTGGATCAATAATATTTTCACTTTTTCCCGAAAAAAAATCGCTATAAAAAAATCTTAAAAATTTAAGAACTCAATAAGAAATAAAATTTTTATAAAGAGAAAACAATCTTTTACGAAAAAGTATATAATCCTTAAATAAAAATATAAATAAATATTAAATGTATATCCATAAAAATATAAAAACAACATATTTAGTATTTAGATATATAAATGTAGCTAAATTTGAGATAATTTATGAAATAAAAATATAGAAAACTTCTAGATCTAACCAAATAAATAAGAAAAAAAAATCAAAAGATGAGTAGATTTAGACTTTATTTAAGAAATCAAAGGATAAATTGAAAAAAATGAAGTCAAATTTTGGCAAAAAATGTCGATAAATTCTTTTTTTTTTTTTTTTTGGAGAATAACCATATATTAATCTATAAAAACTGTCTAATTAGAAAATTTGAACAAATATATCAACGTATCTACATAAAAATATGTTTTGAGCATTTATTACCATATGTGATTATACAAGTACACAAAAGAGAAGTCTCGGTTGGCTGCACAGGTTCCAAGGAAATTGGTGGAGCTCTTGACCATTCATTAATTAATGGGCTTAAAATAGGTTCCAGTTCCAAAATTGGTTCATCTCTTGACCGTGCGTTTATATGAGCTTAAAAATTAACACAACCTATGTCTCGGATTATGCATTTTTTGTTGCTATATTTCGCGTCGAGCTAATGTTTGGATATGTAATTTTACTGATGTAAAAGCAGAAAATAGCTTAAATGAATAATAAAAATGTTATTTAAAGTAAATATATAACGTTAATTTTTGTACTTAAAATTAAAATAAAATACAATTTAGTAATATAATTATTATTACCATCAAAACTTTATTATGGTGTTTCAAATTAGATAAGTGCAGTTATAAAAAGTAAATGAAGTAAATATAAAGACAATAATATATTTACAAATATTCCAAATGTAGACTTCTTGTGACGTTAGCGTTCATAATGCGAGTATCTTTTAAAAATATTTGGTTGATGAATATAAACAAGAATTTCACAAATTCGAGGTCAAGCCAACCACTTGGCTCTTAAGAGGGATTCATTGGCTCTTGTTGCTTAAGTCAACATATTTGACATTCAATTATTTGGTTTCTTATCAGATATTAATTGCACCAATTTAACCTTAGATGACCAAATGAAGCCTGTAAATTATTTATATATTTTCCTTGACTTGTATATTACTCTATGTTGTGAATGATTGTGTATGCTATACAGCATAGAAAGAAAGTTCAAAAAGTTGATGAATAATGGAGGTCTAAATTAGAATAAATGAGGAAGCAAAAGGAAGATTAAATTGGGAGTCTTAGGTTCATATGCGATTGAGATTGAGTTCATAATTAAGTACTACAGATCTAAAATGAATTTCATGCTTAATGACATTCAAGCATTCGTTAACTTACTGGTACTTTACAAGAATGGTTAAGGCACTATTACTAATTGAGGAAAAGTTAGTGTTTGACTTCATAATATCTTCAACAATTTTTCAGTTATCTGAAGATTTAATAAACCTAGGCTTTGGAAAGAGATTTTTTTTTTTTTTTTCCATTTCTAACCCATTCCATTCCATTAAAACAAATAGAATACTAGTCTACTTGGAGAGCTTAGTGAATCAATAATCTGTAGAAGACAAATGGGTGTCATGATTTAAGTCGAATTAATTTTAAATTAAATCTTTTTTTCAGGTATGTTTAAATTGAATCACTTGAGTTGCAAAGGGAATGGATTCAATCATTGAATCATGATGTAAAAAGAATTTTAAGTCATTTTTCGAGTTTTAAGTCGGTTTGAGTCCACTTATAATTTTAGCTTTTTTAAGTAAAGCTTATTTTTAAATAAAATTTAAATATTTTAATAATTTAAATGGAATCATTTAAGTCGACCTTGTAATTGGATCAAGATTAGGTCAATTTGAGCGGATTAGTGGATTGGATTAGGATCAAATTGATTTTATGCTAAAAATTTTGGATTATTTTGAATTAAATTTTAATTTTTTTGAGCTAGATTAAGTTTGAATCATTTTTATTAAATGGATTCAAATCAAAATTTTAAATCAGATCGGAACTCTAATAATATATTATGTTACAAGCAATCTAAATTTGAACTTGATGACTCAATGTTAAAAAAAAAATGATGACTCAATGAATTTTCAAAAAAAGAAAAAAAAAATTGATGGTGATTATGGAATAATATTGTTGTATTAATTAATTTGCAGTCGGCAACAACAATATTGGTTGGATATGGGGGCTATCAATTTCTATAAATCTTGAAATTTTTACCAAATTGAGATCCACCAACAAGTTAAGCAAAGAATCTAAAATGATGAAAAGACAATTTAGTCTCAATAAATTACATTTATTTTAGAGATTAATGTTTAAGCATTAGCTAAATTTCAACATGATTACCTAGGCACGACTTTGACCATAAGGATGTAATATATATAAATTGATAATATGTTTGTAATTCGTGTATATATATGTGTGTGTTGAATTTATCCTTGCGCCTAATGTATATTTGACCTTTCAATCTTATTAATATAATGTCCATATAATGTAAATTGCGAAATAATCTTTTTTAAAGCACATAATTCAACATCAAATTTTGATATGTCCAACAGATTTGGAACATACGACGTTCGCTAACATGTTACCAATGCCATCTCAATAGTCATAGGTTCCAATAATTAACATTTGTTTATTAAAATACATACCAACAATTAGCAACTCTATTCCATTTTCTAGGGCCAAAAGTGAAAATAAAATAGTACTACTAATGAGCAATAGCAGACGTGTAAGCACAAAGCACCATGTTCTAAACGCCGGAGAGTTATTAGCAATCTGGGCATAGCAACTTATGATTCCCACTTTTCGTAAACTACTTCATTTCCCGAGGCTAATTAATGATTTATGATTTACTATTAATTAATGAAAGGACATTACTATTACTATTATATTGAAGATATTTAACTTTTAAGTGAATCAATCAATCAATTTATCTTTAATTCTTAATTTTTTCAATTTAATCAATCAATTGGATTTGATTCTAACAGTACAAGATATTGCCAGATTGTGGAAATAATATACTAAAGAAAAAAAAAAAGGAAAGTGGGGGAATCCTGTTACAGAGGGGCATCCAAAGATTGGGCATGGCTAGGTACATCAACGTGATTCGGCTTTCCATATTTTAATAGTAATATTATTAGGTATTCCATTAGTGCGAATTCTTTAGCTGTAATTTCCCACAATCTGGCTCTGATGATTTAATCGCAAGACTCAGATGTGGGGCCTTTCTTTGAACACCAATGAGTTGATTGTGAGGGCACATGAGATCCCTAGTCAAATTTTTTGTACGGACAAACTCCTATTGGTTCAGATTTATCCGTACGGATTGGGAAATGAAATTTATTTTATTTTTTTCCAATTGCTATTGTCATTTCGTGCATCACATAACATGAATTAGAGTGTTATTTGTCTATCTTTCACACTTCATTGACAAAAGGTTCCCTTTCATGGAAGTTAGGGACCATAAGATGTATTATTAACTAATGTAGATTTTTAAGTACCTTTTTTTTTTTAATCATAACTAAAATTGAACAAATCTATAAAAAGATGAGAATGTGATAATTCCCACTATAAATATCTTCAATATAATAGTATATTTTATCTTTTTGTTAAATAAAGTAATTATATTGTTTTTATAGTCTTCATTTAATTTTTTTGGTCAAAAGTCTTAATTGAATTAGATAAGTATAATTATTAGCTATTGATCATCAACAATACCTACTAAAACCCATTAATTAAATTTCTTTTTTAAAACCCATTAATTAATTATTAGCTATTGATCATCAACAATTGGAGAAACCTAAAATATTTGGGAGAACCGTGAATAATGCATTTATGGGTTAGACATTATATTTTAATAAAAAATTTTAAGACAAAGTTTATAGAATTTTTCCACTTATATACATTAAAAATTTTATTCATATTTCAAAGTGGGAATAACAAACACTTGCAATATGTTAGGCTTGGGATTGCATCCTCTATTAGAGAAGCCTTCTTCATTGCGGATCATCATCTCCATACCCATTCTTACTAAACTATCAGTTCTGATACCGTTTGTTAAAATTGAAGAGACTCATCCATGGGGTCTAATGAGCTGGGTGTATCACACTTCAACCACCAAACCGTCCTTAATCAACGAAGTCGGCAAACTAGTAGAAGACAAAAAAAAAAAAAAAAACTTTTTCAAGAAGTATATCCGAGAGATTTTGGGCATCTTAGAATGAGATATTGCGAGTTGTCATCACTAAAAAAAGGTGGAGGAGTTATTTTTGTATTAGTTCCAATCTCCGACGCTTCTCACACGGATTGAACTTTCTGTTAATATAATAAAAACAATTGGTTATGGGGGCCTTACAAAAACTTCCGAGAATCATGTGGAAACACCGCCAATAATAATAATAATAATTATGGAATTAACATTCCCAGTGGTAGTGTCATGGTATTCCATTATTTTCACTCAAATTACAAGACTAAAGTGGAAAGTAATAAAGTGAAAAGTATGATTTGAACCCGCAGTGTTTTATCTTAATAGGGAAGTGCTTGGACTAATTGAACTATAATCTAAGGCTAGATATTTACAACTATAACCTTAGTTATTATAATGCAAGACGATGAACACTTCAATACTGTATATATTATTATATTCTAATTAATATAATTTTATAAATTTTAATAATTATTTATTATTTTAAATAATTTTTATTAGATAATTAATAATAAATTATCACAATTAATTAATAAATTACATTTATAATTTAAAATTTATAAAATAACAATATAAGAAGTGGTTATTTTTTTCCTAACTTGAAAATCTAATAAGACGAAAAAATAATCTGATTTGGTTTGAAATTGTAAGAAATGTGAAATGACTTGATCTAAATCTAATCTAATTTATCTTGCGAGTTAATTCAAAATGACTTGATTTTGACAAGACTTATAAGTTGATACAATTAACTCAATTTAAATTATAAAAATATTAAAAATTAAAATAATATTTTTTACTTTTTAAAAAATTATAAGTTATATAATCTAATCTGATTAAAAATAAAAATATTTTAACTCGATATACACCCTTCTAAAAAATATGATCCAAATTAATTCAATTCAATAATTTGCAATATCTATAATAACAGAAACATCACTAGAAAGTTCACTGTAAATTTCACCATAACATTATTGGTAAGAAGTTTACCTAAAAAATGGGCTATAATTTGATAAGTCCTGTCCGACTCGAATTCTCCAGTCCTACATAATAGGGAATTATTGTTACATTAATTACTTTGTCTTTTTTTTTTTTAAATGTAGAAATAGATAAAATCCACGTGCCAAATAACTATCCTTCGACTGAAGTCGGTTGTTCAAATGGGTGTGGGAACAAAAGGCCGGATCCTCCAAGGGAAATTTTCAAATTTAGGCATGAAGTATGATAATCTTGTGCTGTTTGGTCTACCATAAGCCATTCCTTTTCATATATTTGGTGCACCAATTACACAAGAAAAATAAAAAAAAAAAAATAAGAAAAAAATTTAATTCATTTTCTCTTGTTTGAATATCTTATTTGTAAAGAGGAGAAATTTAAATTCATTAAGGATAAATTTATTTTTTTAACTGATTGAAAGAGATAATATATAAATACATATTAAGGATATTTTAGTAATTTAATATATCTCACTTTTTAACTTAATATTTATCTCTATTTCTCCTCAAAATGAAGAAAAATTTTTATTGATCTAATTTCTTTTTAATTTTTTTTATTTCTTTTATTTTATTTCTCTTATTTGCAAACCAAACAAAAGAAATAATTTTAAATTTCTTTTGTTTTCTTTTCTCTTTACTTCTCTTCAACCAAATGAAGGATTAGGGTGCAAACATTTCATTTCTTAACTAATATTTTATTGACTCCGAAAATAGGAATGAAAGTCAATTATCATAATAATATTTTATTCTTATTTTTACACATAAATTCAAATTATTCATACATGACAAATAAAAAAAGTTTAAAAGTAATATTAATAGAAGGGACAGTTGTTGACTAAACTAGAAAAGTCGACCTAAATCTATCTTAAAATTTTGACCTAATTTTAATTCAAGAAATCTAAAATGATTTAAAATTTTTGAATTAAATATGATCTAATCTTAACTTGATTCATGAATTAATTTGTGCAATTTGATTTAAATTGTTAAAAATATTTTCATAATAATATTTTTCTTTATTTAGAAAATCAAAAATGTGAGTGATTTGACATTATTTAAAATTAAAAAATGATTCAATTTTTTAATCTTGATATGATGACTCGATTTACCCATTCACAACATAAAATAAACTGACCTTGACTTAATCAAAAAATATAAAATTAAAAATTGACTCAATCCAAAATTATTTTATTTACCATCTCTACTTGCAATCCAAAATTATTATATTTACACATCTGATAATTCAATATTAATGGTTAGGGTCATTAAAGAAAATAGACCTTTTCAATGGATTAGCCTTTAGGTTAGTGCTCATTTAGGAATGTCATTTGATTTTTCACTTTTGACAACTGTGTCTTTAAATTGAGCTTCTTTTTTGAATATTTAGAGTTAGGCTTTAGTATCATTTATTGATCCATTGATGAAAATGGAAACTCAAGAGGGAGGTGAATTAGATCAAATTTTTTTGAATTTGCTTGAAACTTTAGTCTTTAGTAGATATTATCACTAACAAAATCACTTATAACTGTAAAAAGAAAGAGAAAAGGACACATAAAATATATAAAAAGTTAATAATATTTTTACATTCTCTTTCTAAGCAACCATTTAGGCATTTATTTTTATAACAATAGGAATAATCTTCATTTTATAAGCTTAAAAAAACCTATCTTTTATAGTCTCAAGAGAAACTTTTGTAAGGTTAAGAGAATAAAATTTTAAAATACGTACTCTTTTGTAGACCCATTTTAAAATAAATATTCTTTTTTTTTATAAGACTTAAGAGAACAAAATTTTTATGCAATTTTGTAGGCTAATCATCAACTTAAATTTTCTTTATAATGAAATTACCTAAAGAAGGCAACATAACAAGATTATGATTAGCATTTAGAAATTCCTAACCTCAATTATGTTCAATACTCTCATTATATAAATTAAGTTCAAAAGTTTAAAATTTCTTTATAATGGATTACCTAAAAAAGGTATCAAAGCGTCTTAATATGTGATAAGATTATCATTAGTGTTCAAGAACACTTAACCTCACTTCACTTTGAATCTACCCTTACGTTCAATACTCTCCCATTATATAAATAAAGTTCAAAAGTTTTTATACTTATTAAGATTCTCAAGGGCTAGATAAAATTTCTAATATTTATATTAAAGTTCTTATATAGGTTAGAGGTGGTAAAACTAGCAAGTAGATATAAAACAAGTTTTTATCGAAAAAGTTGATAAATTATCAATTATGTAGATTTAGGAGTTAGTGGGAACCTTTCAACCAACATTAATCTTCGACGAATTTTTCTTCGTAATCATTACCTTTTTCAATGGATTGCATCAATTTCAACTTTAATAGCTATTAGATTTTCTTAATACGCGTTGCACAACTACCGACTGTGCGGTACTTTTTAACCACTTTTCTCAACAGGCCTTAACTTGACTCAATGGGCCAAGCTCTTACTTGGCTTTAGGTTTCCTATGCCTAGGTCATTCAACTTTCAATAATTATCATCCAATTAGTGTTGATTTCTCTCAACAAGTGTCGAATTGCCACTAAACTTCTTTTAGCCTTCTTACCTCTATTTTGCATGACTCGTCTTCTCTTCTTTCAATTTCTACTTGGAGCTTCACTTTTTAAAACTCACTTAGCATTTCTCATTGATCCAAAGCTTGGCTTTTTTTTTTTTTCGGCCTATGGAGTCTTAGACTTTTCTATCTTTAACCT
>CATIWR010227549.1:0-16057 GCA_949677035.1 Omphalea diandra | reverse complement strand
TGCTTGATTTTCAACATGTCTTAACATGAATCGCGGTCGCGAATATGTAGGTTGCGGTCGCGATTATCATGCTACTTTGGAATTCATCAACTTTTTCATTTCTTCTTGAGGGATTGATTCAATTCTGCAATAACAACACTTGTTTGAAACATTAGTGATGATCAATCTGCTTTGTCAAGATCAAAAGAGGTTTTAAACCTAGGATTGATTATCCTAGTTCAACACTATCAATGAGAATTGATAAACACAAAAAAAGAAAAAAGAAAGGCACATGTAAAAAATATATAGTGTGCAAAAAAGTCATTGTAATGAAGGTCAATTTCACATTACCCAAATCTATAATAGACCTTATTGTAATATTACTATGAAAATTATTGATTGTAGTATTAAAATCTATTTAAAGAACTTTACAATTTTACATCTTCATATGCATTTGCTTTCGATGTTTGAAAATTACAGTTTTATAAAAAAAAAAAAAACAATTTAAAATTTAAAAATAAATAAAAAAACGTGTTTAAAAAACTAGTGTGTATATATATAATGTAAAATTATTTACGAACACTATACTTTATAGAATCACATATACGTAAATTTTTAAATAATAGTAATAATAATAATAATAATAAAATTAGTTTAAAAATCAATATTTAGGATTCACATTTTTAACCAATACAATTTAATATTTGTGTACTTTTAGTTGGCAGTGAATTATTGTATATTATTTTTTTGATTTTTGCATGTCTTTTTCTTTCTATATTCCAGTCTCTATGTTTGATTTTGGATTTCTAACATAATAAAAAGATAAATTAAGTAACTGAAATTGTTATGCAAAATCTTCAGGAATTACAAAATTTAAAGAAAAAAAAGTCTCTCCCATGTGAGAGTTTGCGTTTGTCTCTCCTTGCTTGAGAGTTTTTGTGATTTTTTCCGGTTTTTTAATCAGTATTGTAGCTAAGAGAATCTAATTTTATTATATCTATATATATAGATAATGATAGATATTTGAAATATTTGCATTTTTTAAGGCATTAAATATTTGTAGTCTAAATATTCTTATTCTAAAGAAGCAGAAGTAATAATTTTTTTTTTTTATGTATTATAATTATTAAAAAATGATTTTTTGTTGTTTTTCCAATATTGCAAAACAACGAAACACGAGTCATTTCATAAAAATATATTTTTTAAAATTTGTATAAATAAATTATTTTTAAATAAATAAATAAATAAGTCTAAATATTTATTATTTATTAATTTATGATAAAAGAAGTATGTGGTTAAAGAAAAACATAAAAACTAAATAATAGAAGGATTATAGCTTATACATAAGAGAGTTTTGTAACTAGTTTTGAGTTCTTGAAGATAAAAAGAAAAAATATTTAGAAAATTATAGACAAGTTGCAAACTCGGTGACATGATTATAATAATAAAATTTAAATAAATTTAATATTTTTTATTAAATAAATAATTAATTGAATAATTAAATATAATTTTATAAAATTATTATTAAATAAATAAAAATAATAAAATACATATCTTAAAATTTATTATATTTATAGAGATAATTGTAACTAATAATTCTTTAGTGATTCATATCTTAAATCTTATATAACAATTTCAAGATAAAATTTATTAAATTTGAATGAATTAATTTTTAAAAATCAATCAAACAAATAATATTACGTATTTTATAATAAAAAATAAAATTAATAGATAATTATAAATTATATATATGTGAGATACATTATAATAAAAAAAATCTTCAATCTTATATAATACAGTTTAAAAAGAATTTATTAAACTTAAATGAAGTAATTTCTAATAATTTATTATATGACCGATAACTTTTATATGCTCAAAATTTTAAACAATCAATAAAATTAATTTAAATCTTAGTTTCATATTTAAATAAACTTTTATTTTTAGATAATTTTTTATTTAGAAATTATTTAAAATTTTTACTTGTTCAATTTTTTTTATGATTTTAGATTTCTGTTTAGATTTTTTATTGTTAGATTTTTAATTTCCTATTTAGAAATTATTTTTATATGGTAATTAATTTTTTTATTTTTCAATTTAGAATATTAATTTTTCTAATTTTATATTTAAAATTTTAATATGACAGTTTTTAATTATATAATATAAAATAATAACATGTGATTATATAATAAATAATTATTAAAAATTAATTATAAAACTGAAATTAATATTATATATTAATGATTTGAGGTTCAAACTCATTGAGTGAGCAAAAATAGATTTTAGATATAGTTTTATAATAATATCATGTAGGTACAATTGATATGTGTCACGAAACCTACCATTAAGTGAAGCATATTCCTTATTTAATTTGATATTTTATGATGAGATCTATATTTAATTTACGCGTTTTTTTAATATAAAAATTTGTAGAGGTATTGCTATTTTTAATTAATTAAATAATTTTATTTTTTATATAAAAATTAATCATAAAAAATATATTAAAGCTTAAATAGGTTTTTTTACTAATTTAATTTCAGTTAGAGTGTGTATCCACAATCTCGTAATTCCATTACAGACTCCCAAATAGATTTTCAAAGTCTAATATCACCAAAAACCACTGATAAATTTATTATAATACAAATAAATGATAGAAAAAGCAAATTTTTTTTAATATCATTTTATTTTATAGAAAAAAATTTCCCATCGTGCGAACTCCCATGAAACCTGCGAATCAGGGGCAGTAAACATCTGCCACGTCCACAAAACAGAAAAATAGAAATAAAGTGGAAAGCTAATAAAATACAGACCACCAGAGCAAGCAAGTAGTCCACACGCTGCGCTGCTCTGACGCGATTCCGCGCACACAAGTCACAAGCGATCGGTTGTCGATCGACATAGATAAACTACCATCGAATCCGCTGATTTCTCCAGGTGTTACTACCTCTTTCTACTTGTTGTGGCTCTCTTTTGTGCTCCTTTTTATTTTTATTTTTTTTTGTAATGCATATAAGCTGTTCGATGAAATTCCCAGCCCTTGTTTACCTATTCCGCTCGCTCTTTCTTTTTTTTTCTTTTTTTTTTTTTTGGGTGTGTTTATCATAAACATTTGATTTTTTTTTTTTTAAATCGCAAACTTATGGGTTTAGCTAAAGTTTAAGATATTCAATGCCATTTTCTGATATTGATTTTTTAATGCATATGTTTATGTTATTCGTAAAGGAAAACGAGAAAGGAGTGGGGATTATGTATGTGGTGTGAAAAAACCTGATGCTTTATGACGAGCAAATAATAAGATTTTGTTACTTTACACCTCGTGTGTGTTCAAGTCTTATTAGCAGGGCTGGACTTATTTTTTCTAGCATGACGTTCTGCATTTCTAGAAGCCCAGGAGCTTGTCGTGCCGCTGGGTTTGTCAGGTTGTTACTTTAAATGATGTTTTTTCTTATTTTGCCTCCCTTTTGAAAAATCAGTTTAAAGTCTAGAGTCTAATTTTGGTCGTTGTTGTTCAATGGGGTACATAATTCTGTGCTTTTCAATTGATGAGCAGCTTAGCATTTTGTTTTTCGTTTTGACCGTAACTAGACATATACATACTTCTATATGAATGTTTGTCTGTTTAAACAACAGTGCATTTTACTTGTTTTGGAAAATTTTTGGGTATCTCTTTTGTTTTTTTAAACTATTAAAGGAAAATTTAAATTTGGTTGCAGATGTCATTGTATATTGGTAATCTGTCATCACGTATTCGTAGAAATGAACTTCAGCATGTCTTCCAAAGGTTTGGACGATGTGATGTGCGGTTGAAAGCTGGATATGGGTTTGTGGTGTATGAGTTTCCCCCAAATGCTGAGAAAGCTTTGAGAGCACTTGAGAAGAGGTACATTTGTGGTGAGCCATTGACTCTCACATGGTCAAATAAACAGCCTAGACCATTTCAGAGATCAGCAAGGGCTTCTAGGTCCTATGACCGACAGCAAGGCAGGGATTCTATGAGAGGAGGAGATTATGTTAAAGGAAAGTTGGGTTCTGATGAAGAGGATTACAAGATGAATGTTAAGCAATCAGATGGAATTGACAGAAGGCATGGTTCAACTGACAAGCATGATGAAGGGGTGACGCATTCTGAGGATGGCACCAAAGATAACTTGGGGGAAGCAAACCATGGCTATAAGGAGGAGTTTTTGGATAAAGATGGTAGATTTGAAGCTGACCCAGCTGACAATGATAGATGGGGTGAACAATTCAATGACCGACCGAATGAAAATGGTGATGAAAATGTTTCAGAATTTGACAGGTATGAACCTTGCCAAGGTTATGATAGGAAATATGATGATGAAATCCATCAGATGGCCTATCCTGGTGGTTCTTTTAATCTACAAAGCCCTCCAAAGGATATAGGTAGAGATCATGTTGATGCAAACCTGAAACGCACTAGTGATGCAAAATTTCAGGTAACTTGCTATAGATGTGGAGGTTCAGGTCACAAGATGCACAACTGTTCCCAGAGAAATACTTCACTTAGAAAGTCCACCAGGTTTGGTCGAAGGCATGACTATGACACCAACAGAAGAGGTAGAAGTTTACGTGAGATGGAAAAATTTCAATCCAGGTCAGAAGAGAGGCTGCGAGCAAGTAGGGATGCAATGCCAAAAGGGCAACTCAAGAATGATGTGAAATCATCTGCCTTAAGAAAACATCACAGATCAATAAGCAGGGGAAGCTCCCCTGTAGGGAAGGAAACTGATAAGTCAACTAAGAAGCACTATGGAGGAATTAAGAGAAGTAGGAAAGAAACAGTATCTCCAACAAGACACAGCACAAAGAGAGCAAGAAAGTCATTTTCATCTCCCTCGACTTCTGATTACACTGCCTCCCAATCTCACTCAGCATCTCAATCTTATAAGCATATGAAAAGGTCTCATTCCCATGCTAGATCAAGGTCAGTGTCTTCTAGAGGAGGTTCATTGTTGTCTGAATCAAGGTCTAGTTCAACTTCACGTTGTTCTAGACCCAAAAGCTCTAGAGAAAGGTCAAGCTCCCATACATCTTTGTCTGTCTCACTTGGTCAACCCTTACCATCTTCTTCAAATAAGGCTCAGTTTAATAGGAAGGGATCTTCAGATAATGCTACTACTCCAGAATCTAATGCAATTTTGATCGAAGAAGGGCAACCATTAGAAAGTGATAATGGTTTGGAGGATGCAAAACTTGAAAATAGAATGGTGGCAGTAAACAATGAAAATGCAGTGCCTCCTTCCATAATGGAAAATCAAACAGAGAAAAACCAACCTCTAGAGAAAGATAATGAAGACCGCCAAATTGCATCTGGTTCATCGTATGAAGGAACAAACACAATCACACCCGCAATAGAGAACGATGCAATTGATGCTGGGAATTTTTCTCCACAAAGCCTTGTAGAAAGAGGTATGGACACTCAAAATTCTGATGAATTGAAGACTGAGCATATGCCCATTCATTTGGAGAATCCACATTCAGAACCTCCTATCAGTTCATGCTCTGACCATTCAACAAGCCTTTCTTCAGAGGAGTTGTGCATGGTTCTGAAGCATCATTATGGGCTTGAACTCCAAGAGAATGAAAGGTGTTTACCTACTGAGACTTACTTTGGTTCTGCTCGCTTGTGGCCTTGGGAGGTCATCTACTATAGAAGGTTGAAGAAAGGTCTTGTCTCCATTGAGAACTATGCCAGGCGAGTTCATCAGAATAAGGAGTTTGGTATAGTTGACAAATTTATAAGAAGTAGTAGTGGATGGGAAGAATTGGGCCAAAAGAATCCTTGAAAGTTTTTCTTTTGGTATCTTATACTTCACTTTCTTAGATCTTTGGATTTCTCATATATTAGCACTGCTCTTATTGGAGTTCATATGGAATATTTTGAGGAGAAATTTTGATCAGGTAAATTGCAGAATATGTTTCTCATGTCTCAAGTTTTTTACTGAACTTTAGAATCCATATGGATTGCATTTAGAATGTTGGTTCCAGGCTAAGTTAAGCAGTTGTAAATGTTTTGAAGTGAATATATGTTGGGATAAGTTTTTCCTATTTAATGGGGCTTCTTTTGGTGTTCTTTTTAATGCTATAATGAATCTTTATTTTTCTGCTATGATAAGATACTTATTGAGCATTTTTTTTTTTTGTCTTAAATTTCACAAAGAGTTGACTCTTGCTGTGAGATCATGTTCGATTCAAGAAATTATATACTTATAAGAAACTATACCCTCTTCTGGATTGTCATTGAAGAAATTATTCATCTCCGATCGAACAAAACTTCTTATGGATGAAACTGTTTTGGTTTAACTATCTTCAACATGATGTGCTTCTAGTTAGGTTCATATTGTGACAATTTATAGAATAAGAAAAACAAACTCAGGAAGTAGTTAGATTTATTTATTGATTATGAAATTTGTATATTTTCTAATGCAATTTTTTTAATTGTCTAAGTGTATTAAGTTGCTTCTTATTTTGGAATTGCAGGGTTATTATGTAAAGGACGTATTTAAAAAGTTTTTTCTGTTCACAGCTATGGTATAATATTTTCCTACTTTGGGATTACTAATCTTAATACTATAAGGAAAAGTCTTGTGGTCTCTGTAAAGATGTCTAAGCTAGCTATGTTCTTAGCTTTTGATTAATGAAATATGATTTTATTTCTAGATGTTTTGGAAGGCACCTTTGCATTGTGGTTCCCTTCTTTTTCCCTCTTTCTCTTTTTGCTTCCTATTCTATTATTTTCTTTCTTTCTAAGGCTGCCTGCCATGGTAGTTTGAGTTACTACCTCAAAATTTAAAAGCAGTCACCAAAACCTTTGTACTCATTGTACTGAACTACAATTCAACTTCCTAACCTGAAACAAACTTCTTTAATAATCCCTATTATTCATCAAGTACTTAATGTTTGGTGACATAAGAGCTTCAGGAGGCAGATTGTTTATTCTGTCCGACTCCTGAGAAACTATTCCATTCTTTACTTTGTAGTTTGAAGGGAGGGAATCTTATTATTTATGCTCAAAATCTTGTAAATAATGGTGTTTCTTAAAGGAGGCGTAGTATGTTCTGATCTAATAATCAACAGAAATCATTGAATGCCTAATTGTTTTTTTTTTTGTGTGTGTGTGTGTGTGTGTGAGAGAGAGAGAGAGAGGTAAGTTTTATAGGGGGAGGGGGGTGGGTGGGGCGTGGTGGGTGTGTTAGGAACTTAAGTAGTTGAAGTATGGGATGGAATCATACAGAAGAGATGGTTAAATTTAATCTTAGGCTTAGTTCAGTTCTGTAGGATCCTAAACTTTTCGAAATTTACAAGTGGAGAACATTCACTTGGAGGATGTTCAAAATAAATAAATATCCATTGTGAGTACTGAATTATCATGTGTCTTGGATTGAAAATTGTCAGATGCTCCAGCTATTCAGCAACTGAACAGCAATTTCTCGAACACATACTTGATGAAAAGATATTGAAGGCAGATTCGCTTACTTTGAAAAGGATGATAGGGTTCTTTAGATTGATTTTATCATTAGTGCACATTGATTTTATCTTTTTTCTATTTGAACTGTGTTTTGATTTCCTTCATTAGGCCCAAAAGAGTAAAATGCAGAATTTTTGGACTATCTTTCATATTTTAGTTTGAAAGATGCAACATAAAGCTTGTGCTTTCAAGAAAAAAGAAATAAATCAAGGTGACAATGTGATAGGTGCATTATTGTATTTTGAGGACCTTGTTCTTATGGTGCAACTTCATTGAAGAGTTCGAAAGCAAAACTACGACAGGGGGGATTGGTGTACTGCTAAACATTAGAATTGGTTGGAGGGACCTGCCAATGGTTTGCTGTCAACACAATCTTAACTGTGACTATTGCAATAAACCTGCCTTTTTGTTCCATGGCACTTGGTCCATACCATTTTATTCACATGAGTTAATGAAAATCTTAGCCAGTTGAGTGTAAAGGTTTCTTAGTGCTAGTGGAAATGCTTTTGGGCATGACTTTGTATAGGGCCATTATCACTGCTTTTAAGAATGATCAGTCTTGCTTTTAAGAATGATCAGTCTGTCTCATAATTGATTCTCTTGACCAGTACCAGCGTTCTAATGAGGCCAGGTGGCACTACCATTTGATCTGAGTTGCGAAGTAGTCATCTGCATGTGGTGTGCAAAGAACTGATAATATACTATTGATGAGGAAATTGCATTATAGGGTTCCCAAAAGTAGGTAATTCATTGCAATTTAAATTGTTTCTGTCTGCTGCTTTCTATATTTTGATGAGTATGAGGTCCTTAATAGGATAAATCAAGGTTTTTATCTTATAAGCTGTGAAAATCTTTTCACTGTTTACGTTCTGCTTAAAGCTCGAGTACATTTATTGGCATAGCATTTTAAGGACTAGGAAGTAGAAACTTGACCATATTCACATATTTCCAGTACAGTAATACTTGGCATGGATTCTTCAAGTGTATTCATTTTAGGAAGCAAAATTTTGTGGATCTTCCTAAAAAGTTATTATTTTAAGCTTTAGTTGTTAATCTAGGGTCAGTAGTCGAAACAGGAAATCAAAGGGATAGCCCTATATCCCATGTGCATTTTTAATCTGATCCAGATCCTTAGTTTGTTAACTAAATTTGAAGTGCTTGTTGGGCTTCTATTTTGCTTTCTGAATGTAAAAAACTTTATGTGATCCTTTTCTATTTTTGTGAATTTACCTTCTTTTTTATGGTTTTATTTTTGCCATTTCACACTGGTAACATAAAAATTTTATGATTTCCCATTTGGTTAACCATTGACTTTTGTTTTTGGGTTCATGTGAGGGTCTCTACTCATCCTCGCGGGGAGAACCAAGTAAAATTGAATAGGCAAATTCCAATGTTCATTAAGTATGACTAACAAATTTACATATAAAAACTTGAGAGTTGACATTTATGCTCTGATCTGAACTTAACCTATCTTTGCAAGTTCTGATAGAACGAAGAACAAAGGACAAAACTATTGGTGCACTAATTTTTCCTGAACTTGGATGAATTGAAAGCTTATCTTGGCTTAAAGCTGTTCTCCTAGTGTTGATTCTCCAACTGTGCCAAAGGCTTTGAATGGATATATGTCATGTTTTAAGGTATCCTAAGGTTTTGACTTTTAATAGAAAACTGTCTTCAATGTTTTCTTCTTTCATGTCAAATACAAGTATTTTCTTTCATGCTCTCTTCTGCCTGTGCAAAGTGCTCTTTTAGAAGCTGAGCTTTGAATGCATAACATTCTTGTGTAGTTTTGCAGTATTTGGCATGACCTGTAGGTGTTTGGAAAGTAAGTGTGGTCCCCACCATAAACCTGAGAGGCCAAAGTGCTGCATCTCTGGAAATTTTTGAAATGCTGTATTGTCCTATGGATGCATAAAAATTCAACATATAGGTAAATTCACTCTACATAGATATTGTTACTTTCACCTGAGCCCCATATTTTGATAGCAGGATTGGGCTTTGAGAGTCAAATGTAATGCCATATCTTGAAAGCCATTACATGAAGGTTTTCTTATGCTGCTTAGCTGAGGTGAAATAGAGTTGTTCTGATCTATTGAATTGAGATATAGACTCTCATATTGTTTTCTGTTCCGTCGATTGGATGCTTGTCTCAGGCTACCTTCTTTAGTAATTGATGCTTGGTTTGTTTTTTTGTTTTGTAACCCTTGTCTAAATTATGGAGAATATAGTAAGACACATTTTACAGTTTGGCTATTTCTTAACTCGGGAAAAAGTTAACTTATGAGCATTTTCTATCCTTTCATCGTGTAAAGTTTCCTGATTAGCTTTGGTTCATTTTCTCCCTTTGAATTTGTCCTGCTCTTTAATTGTAGGTCCACACGTCACGTACATTGCAGTTTGATAGGAATTTGGGGATTCCATTTGACTTTGCTCTTGGGTTCATGGTCAGAGGTAGTGTCTTCTGCTCACTGTCTTTACATGTAAAGAAAAGCTCAATACTCGTCCATAAACACTAGTAGTCTAGCATCCTTTTTTGATAAATACTAGCAGTCTAGCATGAACTGATTTATTTCTTTTAGGAAAGTAGAAAACATAATAAGGTTGACATTTCTGATCCAGTAGAAATTGGATTTTTTTTTTTTTTTCCTCAAAATTTTCTTCAAGGTCGAGTTGTACAAGCATAAAATTTTATTGGATTACTGGTAAGAGACATGTAAGCACTTTTATAAGTGCATATGAGACAGGCACATACACTATAAAAGATGGTGCTTGTGGAATGCTATAATTGTTGCAATTTAGTGGATTTCTCATTAGGGTGGTGGACATAGATGAATTTAGAAACAACCCCACACGCTAATGCCTCAAAGATTTGACAGGGATATTGTTCTGTAATGATCTTGAACTTTAGGATTTTCTTTTGATAGATTTGACAGGGATATCTTTTATGTATCTAGATTTGTGTTGTATATTATTGTTTTTATAAGAACAGGAAAGAAAGGAGGGGAAAAAGATAGAGAAATCATTAGCACTCGGTCTGGCAACTTACTGTTTCTAGTAATCTATGTAACGTGTAGCAAGTCAAACTAGCTATATATTAAACATTATCCTAACTTTGATAACGTTAGACGGTGGCTAATTTCCATAATTTTTATGCAAGAGATTATTCTTTTGCAAAACTTGTCATTAAAGCCTTTGAATGAGGATTTTCAGCTTGTGTGTCTGTGTTGGCCGCTTTCACTTTATATTAGATTGTGGCCCTCTTTCATCTGTCCGCGTGGGCACAATGACACGACTGTATTTGTTTCCTTGTGTCATTCTGGTGTGTATGACCTAGGTATTCTCTTTGCTTCTAATATATATATATATATATATATATATATATATATATATATATATATATTTGAACAACATACTAGATCATTATAGAGCAACTTAGACTGAAGATTTTAACAGATCTTTTTTTATGTTACGTGGGACAATGTTGTCTTTTTGATATTCCCTATGCTTTTTAATGAGTAATTTCAACAGTAATGATATGTGTATGTGTGTGTGAGAGAGAGGGGAAAGCATTATGTGCAAGTTAAGGAAGGAGAGTTGAAAAAAGAGAAACAGAAATTAATGGTGAGAACATTGACAAGGAGGGAGAGGGCAGTAGTAGATAAGGGCTTTACCAAAACAGAGAATGGCAACAGAAGGTGGCATTTAGTGAGCAGTGATGAGAAGAGTAGTGAAAAGGAAAGCCAAAAGAAAAGATTGAACAATAGAGGGCCGAAGGTGGAATTAAATTTGTATTTATTATCTGACTTAATACCGTTCATTATTCTCAACTGTCTCAATTACTGGTGCATTTATGTGTTTTTAATGGCCTTTCAATCTAATATAGTCCCCCTTTTTTCAATGCTCGAACTACCTAACCTTCGCTCTTCAACCCCCCGCCCCCTTCTCTTGTCCATTTACTTAATTACCCTTACTTTTTTCCTTACATAGATTCTTGCATACCATATGGTTATGTAATTAGTATCGTGTTTCTGTTAATATGGTTTATATTCCTGACAATGTATCTTGTGTTGTATCTGGTCTTTGATCATGGTCTTGGTGATATTTGTAACTAGCAAGTAGCAAGGGAAGACCGGTAAATGCTCGCCTGTAGTGGAATTATAGAGCCTAACTGGGCAAAGATTTTTTTGGTTTGAAAGTGGGGGAAATGGTTTTATGTGTTCTGTGAATTAAAACGCTAAAGTCAATGACATATGCGTAGTAGTGGGTTTTAATTAAAAATATGGCCATATAATTAGTTAGCTTGCTTTAGCTTTAGTGGTGAATTATCAGTCCTAGTGTTGCTCCACAGCATTCTGTTAATTCGCCTATAATAATCATCATTAGGTGGAAATAAGCATATGGGTTTGGTACCATGGAGTGATTGCTCTTTAAAATTTTTTTAATGGAAATTCGGCTAGGCATAGCTTATGATTCACGACTCGGTGGGGTGTGAGTCATCCCAGCTGCCATCTTCTAATACTGCTTTCAAGTACAAAAGTATCTATTCCTTGTTAAAGATTTACCCATCTTATAGAGTACCAAGTAAATTAACTGATTCTTCACTTTACCCTGTATTTCAGCAGACATGGACATTGCATCAGTGCCTACTAATAATCAAGGTGGCATGCTTTGGTTGGATACAAGGTAATATAAAACTAAATGGGTTGATTGAATAAAAATAAAAAACAAAGGATAAAATCATAAAAAAGCTAACATTCATAGGAAAATTTGGCCTGCTGGAACTAACCAGTTCACATTGTCTTCTGCTAAAGAGGGAAGAAAGCTGAACCCAGAAAGAAAAACAGACAGTACCTCTGAGTCCCTGTAGCCCTTACTATTTGTTCTATGACTAGAAAATAGAAAGGATAGAAATGAAGTAGAAGAATAGTGCTATTTTGGCTCCAACTTTTTCATTTCTCTTCCCCCCCCCCCCAATTTTCCAATTCCCTACATTCATACCACTGTAGCAACAAAATGACCTAAAAACATGGAGCCCAAATAGCACTACTTGATTTTTTTTTAAAAGAAAAGAGAGATTGGATATAGAAAGTCTACTAGTCCTAGTGGTAGCATAATCAGCAGAAGGAAAGCCTTTTCAACTGTCCCTTGTCTGCACGTTGTTGTTGTTGTCATGCAGGAAATCAAGCAACACAGTACTCTTGCATTTGGGGCACTTAGGATCATTTTCAGAGAGCATGACGTACATGAGGCACCTAGGGCATCCCACAAGTACCATGGAAGTAGCTTCAGGGCTGTTACAGTATCGCAGAGAGGTGTCATCTTGGTTCAGCTCTGATGACACACATGAGCTTGGTGGTGATGTTGGTGATACTGTTGCTGATCGTGTTGGTGATTCCACCCTAGGATTCGCTCTTGGTGGTGATAGGTTCAGCTTCAGGTCAAGCTTAGGTCCGTTCCCATTTCTTCGACTCATTTTCTGAGCGTTCTTTGTGTGGTATATTTCACCTGTCTGAAAACACAACCAGAATGGAAAACCCAATTCAACAACAGTAACAAAGTAGACGTAAAAACTATATACATGTTAATATATATGTTACCTGAAGGTCGAGGAACTTTTGCCAACCTACGGGAAGCGGAGAAGGCTCTTCTAATTCAATATGGGAAGAAGGGAAGAGATCAAGAATGATTAGGCTTGAACCATGAGTAACAAGTGCAGCACCATGAAGATGATCTTGGTGGTGGTGTTGGTGGGTTTGAACCTGTAAGGCCATTATATATAAGGGAAATGAAGGGAGAGAGATGGGGTTTTCTTTAAAGCTTAATTTAATTATGGGAGAGAGGTGGAGGGTGTAGGAAGAGAGAGAAAGAAAGAATTGAATTGAATTGAAGTATTGGTTGAAGAAGGGTGTAAATTGAGGCCAGGAAATGTATTAATGAATGGAAAAATCCCTAGGAGTATGCAGAAGAAGGAAAATTGGAGTAAATATTGCCATTACAAATTGCAGCAAGGAATTCATTTATTGCTTTTAGGAGAGGAGAGGAAGTGGAGGGGAGAGGGGTCGGTGTTTTAAAGCCTTTGAGAGCAATACTGCACAGGAAAAACCCAATTGCTTTTAAGGCTTATTATGTTATGTGCTAGAAACAATCCCCTTTTTTTTTTAATATATATATATATATATATATATATATATATATATATATTCAAAAGAGAAAAATAAAAATAAGAAGAAAGAAACCAGCACCACCTAAGAATTTAATAGAAAACACCAAGAAATTAAATGTCAACTAAATAAAAGAAACTATACCAGCTAATCCCAATTTAAATACTTTCCAACAGTACATAAAAAAATTGAAAGCTAAAATGACCAGAAAAATAAATGGCAACACCCATAAATTACGTAGATAACAACAACAAATTAATTATGGACTGAGAGAAAATATCATTTTCCACAGTCTCCTGTGATCTGTTTTTCCGTTAAAATTTCGGTAAAAATTTTCTTAATCATCCTTATATTTCTCACAGGTATCATTCTTCTCACTTGTGATATGGTTCTCTCCTCTAAAATATTAAGATAAATGGTAATGAAACTAATAACTCAAGTGGTATCTGTTTTAGTTTGATTATTAAGTTAAAATACTGGTTGTGTTTCATTTGTAAGTTAACCTACTAATGTATTGATGTATATTTTTGAAGCTATGTGTGTATCATAAACAAATACTTCAGAGACTTGAGAGAATCTTGCCATGTGAAACTTTAAATGAGACTCCTTTTTCTTTCATTTCAATTTTAAGCCATATACTTGGTCTCTTTTCTTCTTCATTTCCTACAACTTCCTGTGAAGCCAAAGAAAGTCTCTTGAGAAAGCACTTTAATGCTTAATTTTGTAGTAATCACAATCCACATTGTCAAACAACGTTAATTAGCATCAATTAATAAATATTGACTTAAGTGATAAAAGAGGGAGTTCGTACTGATAAAATTGTTCATAAATTTACTTGGTCTGATTTAAATATTTTTAGACCAACCCAAGGATGAGAATATTAAGTAAAACTCAAGAATCCTCATTATTGCATAAGAAAAATCAACTGTCAATTTCTAGTACTTTAATATTTGGTTCAAAATTTCAAACCAACACCAAATAATACGATATCACAGGTTGGTCTGTTTAAATTTCGGTTTGGGAAAATTAAGATTTAGAATTTAAAAGAAAAAATTGCATCATCACACTCACACATAAAGTTTTTAGAAAAACATAGCGACATGGGCAGTGAGATTTTCCATTTATAGTAATATTTGATTCCTCGTGGCAAACAGTAGTTGAGCTTACGTTCAGTTTCATGTTGACGCATACTATTTCAAAACGTACCCGATAAGAGTTCAACGACTGTTGATTAAGCACTCCCATTATCAGAAAATAAAAAATTACAAATTCAAGTTTTAATCAAAGTTAAACATAAGGTGGTTGTCAATCAATAAACTTGAATCAATTTTTTAGCTGAATCGGGCAACTATTTAAATCCATTTTTAATTAAATTCGGTCAATGACTCGTTCAAGATTAAATTGGGTTGTTTTCTTTTTGTTTTTTGAATTTTTGATTTTGAACTCTAATTTTTTTTATATTAAATTTAAGTCCGTTACATTGTTTATTAAAAATGTATTATGATTTTGCTTTTACTTTTTCTATGATTTCAAGTTTGATATTAATCATTTTTCATATAATATTAATAAATAATAAATTATTATATTCAATTATAAGTGATTTTATTAAAAAAATATTTATTATGTTGATATTTGATTTTTCTTACTTTAATCTTTTTTTTTTTTATATAATTAGAAATATTTGAGTATAACAACTTCATATTTATTACACTTTTTGAGATAATTAACCTGTAATTATTGATTCATTATTGTTGTCTACATCAAATTTTAACAATTAAAATTATTTATTTATATTCTATTTAATTTTTAATATTCAATAAATTATATATGATTATTGAATTATTTATATAGTGAAATTAACTAAAATTTTAAATTTTATATAATATATAAAATTTAAATATTTATTAAATAATACTTATATTCAACTTTGGTCTAGTCTGATGGAACCTTTTGTTACCTTCACTGAATCAAAATGAAACTGAATTTGAAAATTTTGAGTTAAATATAAAATAAAAAAAATGAACATAAACATATGAACATCATTACTTTTAGAGGTATTGATCGATTCAAGATTCATCAAAATTGAACTAATCAAATTTTTAAATGCATATGTGTAAAATCAAATTAAATCAATTATGATTCAATGCATTTGATTCAATTTGATTTGAATTAAATTTTTTATAAAAAAATATTTTAAAATATTAAAATAATTTATATTACTTTAATTATTTATAAATATAAAATTTATTATATGTTAATTATATATGTGCATATAGAATATATTTAATTTATTTTTAAATATAAAATTACATTTATATATATATATATATATATATATATATATATAACTCATCATCATAGTTTATGATTTATATGACACCAGGGTATATAGAAGGCTTCTTTTTTTTTAAAAAAAAAAAATACAAAGTATATA
>CATIWR010227488.1:0-23193 GCA_949677035.1 Omphalea diandra | reverse complement strand
CAAATTCATAAAACCTCTAGCTAAACCCTTTATGTTTATAGGATATATCTGACATAAAAACCAAGTATTTGATTTGAGCTAAATATGCTTAGTACTTATGACAAAGTTATTTTAAAATTATGTCAAAATATCATCTAAGTGCCTTTGCCACTATAATCCATGGTGTTCCTCCTATATTTATCGACAAAGATGTTATGAATACCTAGATGCAACATAAAAAATTTTAGAATTATTCATCAAGTGATATTGTAATCGATATCAAGTGTGTTAGCCAAATTGCATTATCAATATTCCTGTGAAAGCAAGAACAGGAGTGCTTTCCTTCCCCAGTAACAACCTTGCTCACAACATTTATGTTTTTCAATCAATTTTAATAAACAACATCAAGGAAATGAAGAAAGACCCAACTAAAAAAAAGGCATATGATTTCTAGTTCTTTAGAACCTGTAATAAGGACAATCCTGTAGTCAATGAACCTAAGCTCATTCCTATTGAGGAAACCTGAAAACATCAAAGATTTTCAATGTTTACCCTACAATCAACATTCCACTTTCTAGAGTTTGCAAATTTTATTACTAACCCACAAAATAGGTTTCCTTTAACATTTGTCAAACAATAATAAACCACATATGTTCATCACTATATAAAGCAAAATGTGAACCAAAAATGAGAAATGCATCTAGAACATATATTCAGGTACGTGGCTGGAAGCTTAGATATATACATACCTAAATAATATTTGCTGCTTTAGATCTCACATTGCCCGTTGCACTTGTAATGCATAAAAAAATAATGTTCGTATATTTTCATGTATTTGAAGCATCCTATCCAATCCCTAAATTACCAGCCAATTCCAAAATAGAGCTCATATAATATGTATAGGCATTGCACCCTTTAAATTGTAACGATGCATCAAACCAGGTCCCATCTAATACAATTTTAAGTTAAAACAATGCATTCAGAACAATTCATTCAAAAAGTCCAAGGGAAACAATTGAGTAATTTATTAAGCTTACAATAAGCGCACAGACAAAATTTCATCGGAATAACTCTTTAATTCCATCTTTTGTTATCTCATTAAGTTTTCGTATATAATCCTGTTAAATTTTTCAAAAAGAAAAGATAAATACTTTAATAAAAAAAATCTTCTATTTGCCATTGAACATAGATAGCCAAAAATATTACGGTGATTTCAGTTGCTTCATGAGAAATATAAGCATTTCCTCCCCTAAGTTGTTGAAGAGCAACTTGCAATTCTTTTTCTTGACCAACTTTTGCTTATAGAAAATTGTACTCATGAACAAATATCATAATGGCTTATTGAGTCACATTATTAACTATAAAAGACATAACAAAATACTTAAGACTGTTTTCTTCTTTATTATTTCAATATTTAAAAATTTATAACTAGTCGTAACTTAATTGCCTATGACATTGTTGGAGTAGTTAAACCAATAATTGCCCATGGTATCATTTGAAACAGTTCAATTCAAAGAAAAGTAATCTTCTACAACAATTTTCTTGAGTGATTATATATTCTAAACTTATGAAGATTAACATTGGGACAAGCATGAATGTTTGACATTTCAAATTTGATCAGCCTATAATGTTTATGCAATTTTGTACAATAAGAACACGAAGTTTTTCAATCCAATGGATAATTCTCTACCTTACATTAAAAGATTATCCATGTAAACAACTTCAGAAAAAAAAAAAATCTTAACGTATAATTTTGATTTGAACTCTCCAACCATCCAGGAGACTCTAGGGTGAAGAATACACCAATAAGTTGAATTAGACATGGAATAGTACCTGAGAATGAAACCTTAAAGTGATCAATGATCACCAAGAAGCTACTTTAAAGTCTTATTGATGCAATATTTGGAGGGAAAACAAGTGAAATGACACTACTAAGTAGAGCCAAGACGCGCCAGTGACAGACAAAACCAACTATATATGTCACTGATATGCCACAACCTGACATTAGTTACACATTGGACAAAGATTGAGAAACAAAATTAATTAAATTAAACCAAAATTCATATTCCATGTATGAAATTTAGCATAATTAGCAACCTAAATACTTCTCTAAAATTCTTTGATGTAATTTTTGTAATATAAACTGGTGCCTACATAATGCAAATATAGCACATTCATCACTTATAGACCTAGAATTATAGAGCTAGCATGGTCAAAATGTGAAATCTAATATTTCATTAGACTAACCACATAAGTAAGAATTTCGACTCTTACCCCCAATTAACAGTCTTCCTAAGTCAAGTGACTAGGCAGCCTATGAAAAAACTATTAGATAAATATATAAACACAATTAAATAGAACCATGTCATGAATCTGAAACCTCAAAGAAGGCAAAAAATACCTTTGATAATGTTATTGCAAACCACCTAAAATATAAAATGTATCTGAAACCCTAATTGCTTGTTTTAAATTTCCAATAAAATATAAAGATTAAAAGGCTAGTTGGTTTGAGGTTGAGAAAAGCATTTTGGTAACTTACACCTCTCCTGCCTATAAGGTCTACTAACTTGCCACATAATGTTGCACCAACCATTCCCCTAATTGTTGATGTTGAACCAAAAAAAGAATACTGCAAAGATGAAAATATACCAAAAATATAGGTAAAATGTTAGTTTGTTGAATGATTCCAAGATAATGTTCAATAAATATTAATCAGTAAAATGTTGTTTACTTACATGACAAAATCTTGTTGTCTTCATAGATCATATAAATCAAATTGAGGTCAAATTATAGTTCTCAATGCAAATACTATAACATGTTAAGATTGCACTAATTTGAATCTTATATTGGCAATTCTTTAATCAAAATTACTTCAATAGAAAACAAAAACACATGGACATACACACTCTTCAAAGTTCATGTACTTATTGTTGCCAAAGAAAGTCCCAAATCATTTTAATATTCCATTTTTTGCAGTCGACGAACACCTATTTACAAGCAAAAGTAATCATAAAACCTTGACCATTTTAGTGAAAAGTCAATTATTTGATCATCATACTATTACCAAAATTATGAAATTTACTAGCACTGTATACATTTTCTAAAAAATAACAAATACACTCAAAAGATTGTTACACTTTTCAAGCCCGTTATTTTGATGTAAGAAATTTATCACAAATAGTCACATTGAAGAGCGAAAGAGGAATTTAAGGAAAAATTATTATAACTTGAGAACAAAAGAACAATATAAAAAATAGTAAAATGAATATTATTGCTACTTAAGAATCGATATAACAAATTTGCTCTTTTATATAAGAGCTAGATTACATGTGTAAGCACATGATTAGGTATCTAATAACAACCTCTTAAGTAACTAACAAAATATTTAACTAATTATAAGTAATAAATAAATTATATTTCTTTCTCCCTCCCTCTCTTCTCCTTTTTCAAGTTGGAGAGGGCAAAGGTCGCAATCCTAACTTGCAAGTAAGATTAGCATGTTGAGTAGTATTGAGAGGTTTAGTAAACAGGTCTACAAATTGAGTTGTGGAAGAGACATGTTGAGGATGAATGAACTTTAACTTGAGTTATTCACGAACCAAATGACAATCAATATCTAGGTGCTTAGTTTGTTCATGAAATATGGGATTAGAAGCAATATGTATCATAGCTTGACTGTAACAGTAGAGTGGAATAGGCAGCTACAAAGGAATGAAAAGATCTCGAAGTATATAAGAATTCCACTGTAATTTTATTGTGATAATAAGACTTTACCTCAGACACTTAAAGCAAATTTCACTGCAATTTGAAGTTAATGTTTGATGTAGTTTATTGAATTTGGATGTAATGATGATCCTAACTTTATTTGATAAAAAGGAAAGATCATCTTTAAAATCAAGGATATTTTGTTCTAAAAAATGAGCATTAAGTGTAATTGGTATTGAGGTATGGAGCATACCATACATTTGAATGTGTTATCTTTGCTATAAATAACAACTTTTAATAATGAAATTAAAAGAATAATCGCTTAGTTTTCAATCTCACTCTTCGTATTCTAATAGTGGTATCAGAGCTACACTTCTTAAGGGTTATATGG
The DNA here is from genome assembly GCA_949677035.1 of Omphalea diandra. NCBI lineage: Eukaryota > Viridiplantae > Streptophyta > Magnoliopsida > Malpighiales > Euphorbiaceae > Omphalea > Omphalea diandra. The sequence goes on along the minus strand of CATIWR010227488.1, from coordinate 19,118 downwards.
TTTTGTGAGTGTTTTCAGAGTTAAAATACTAAGAGAAAAGGATCAAACACTTGTGAGTTTGTGTGAGAGTTTCCAACAACTTCAAAATATCTTCCTCTAGCAACAACATCACTCCAACAATTCCAATTTTCAATGGAGATCATTATCACATATGGGCAGTCAAAATGAAGACCTATTTAAAGTCTCAAGGACTATGGCATGTGGTGGAAACTGATGAAGATCCACTAGCTTTAAGAGGAAATCCCATCATGGTTCAAATTAAGGCTCATGAAAAGGAGAAATTAAAGAAGGGCAAAGCTTTAACTTGTATTCATACTGGTCTAGCATATCACATTTTCACTAGCATTATAGATTTAGAGAGTCCTAAGGCTACATAGGACAAGCTTAAAGAGACTTTTAAAGGCACAAGTAAAGTCAAGGCTGTGAAACACCTTACACTCAAAAGGGAGTTTGCATTGATGAAAATGAAAGATTCAGAATCTATCAAAGCTTATTCTAACATAATAATGGACCTGGTTAATCAAATGAAGTTGTATGGAAAAATTATTTTTGATCGAAAGGTTATGGAAAAAATCATGATTAGTTTTCCAGAAAAATTTGAAGTTAAGATTTTAGCCATTAAAGAGTCTTGTGATCTGTAAAAACTTACTATTGCAGAACTGATGAGCAAGTTGCAAGCTTAAGGACAAATAGTTTCTATGAGATCTGATGAAAGAGTTGAAGGAGCATTTTAAATTTCTCGCTTAAGCAAAGTCTCTACAAATAGCAAAAAAGTAAGAGCTATATATCCTTATTGTCGTGTATGCAAAAAAATCAATCATTTAGAAAAGGATTGTAGATGGAAAGGACAACCATAATGCAATTTCTACAAACTTTTAGGCTATATTGAGAAGTTTTATAGAAAAAAGCAAAATCAACAACAGCAAAATTAGCCTCCATTAACGAATCTTATTGAAGAGCAACCTTAAATTCAGTAAACTAATTTTATACAAGATCAAGATGAGCATTTATTCATGGCAACTAAAGTTACTTCTCAGAGAAAATATCAAGTTTAGTTTGTAGTAGGTGCACAAGTCATATGGCCAAAGATGCAGCTTCATTCATTCATTTGGATAGAAATTTGAAAACTAGTGTCAAGCTTGCCAATGGAGAACGAATTCAGGTTGAAGGAAATGGATCAATTGCTATTTCGACAAAGCAAGCTATGAAGCTTATTTCAGATGTCTTATTCATACCATTTCTAGAACAAAATTTACTTAGTGTCCCTCAATTACTAAAGAAAGGTTATTATGCGTTGTTTAAGAATCATTCTTGCATTATCTTTGATCAAAATGATTGTGAGATAATTGAGGTTAAGATGATTGATGAGAGTTTTCCCTTAAACTTTGATTCTTTAAGTTGGAGTGCTGAACATGAAAAGGATGATGAAGTTACTGAAAAGCAAGAAATTCAGGTGAAAGGAGGAGTTTCAATATCAGCATTTCCAGTAAATTCAGTAACTACTCCAAAACTTCAAGTTTCAAGTGTTGTTGATAAGTCAGAAATGTAAAGTCCATTGAGTTCTAAAACACGAGACTGCAACAAATCAGAAAAGGGGTCATTTTGCTCTCAACAATGGCAAGGCCAAGAGAAGATTGACTATGAAGAAAGATTGGCAGCAAAACAGGGCAAAAAATGTTCCAAAATCAAAGAAAAAAAGGTGTTCAACAGCTGAAATTATATATATATATTCACTCTTGTAAATAGTTAATAATTTTTCAATGATCCTAGTATGAGAATAATTTTTTTATTAAATAATTAGTATAAAAATATAAATATAAATAAATTAATGTCCTTATTTCTCTAAGTATATTTTTAAAAATAAGTTTTTAAAGATGCTAGTAAGATAATAATTTTCCTATTAAACATAAAAATGTAAATATAAATAAATTAATATCTTTATTTATTAAAGTATATTTTTAATGTACAATATAAAAAAGTTTACCAAATACTTTTAATCAGTTTTTTTACTCAAAATCACTTTTCAGCATTTTTTTTACTATATAGATAATTTTTTTTTCATATAATAATTTTCAATATATCACTTTTGTGCATAGTTATAATTTTTCCAATAACAATATCAAACACTCTAGTGTTGCAAGTAAATATTTTGTTATAATAACAGTTTATATTTTATGTAAGTCACTGATAATAGTTTTACTTTTTATTTTATAAAATTATTTTAAATTAGGATTCACAACTAATTGTTATCTTCATAACCGGTAATATCAATTTGATAGAAAATTTTTTAATTTTAATGCATAATTATTGAATATATAATATCTTTGCAGGACATGGTACAATTTTTTATATAATGTATAAAAAGTCGAATATAAACCTCCAAAACCAACCAAACAAATATAATAAAATTTGATATTATTCTTATGAAAAACTATAATTAACAATAAAAAATATTCACACACTAAATATTCCTACTTTATTTTGAACTCGTGACTTAATATTGGAAGTTTTTATTAAGCTAACGAAAAATGTTTTGTTATTAACAACGCCACTCATTGCCAGGGCATGCTTGGATCGGGTTAGAGGTAAAAGTGAACAAAAATTGGACCGGATCAAAAACACCGATTGAATTGAGTTGGTTCGGTTTGGATTTAAAAAATTTTGATTTTCGGTTTTCAGTTCGGTTTTTAGATAAAAAAAATAGAAAAAATAAAATTATTAATAAATCAAACTAATTTAAATCGAATCAGATTTAAATATATGTAATTTAATCAAATCGAACCAAACTTATATAAGTTTCGTTTGATTCGGTTTATAGACACATAAATTTCGGTTAATTAGATTTTTTCAAAATTTCGATTTGGTTCAATTTCAAATATATAAATTTTGGTTTATTTGATGTTGGTAAAAAACCGAACCAAATTAACCGAACCGATTATTTGCTCGCCCCTAGTTAGGGGAACGATAATTAAAAAAGATAAGGAGAGGTAAGAAAGAGAAAAGGAAGAGAAGGATGGACAAGTGTATATAATTATTTTTCCTTGTTTGGGAGAGAAGTGAGAGTAAAGAAGAGTAATATGTGCCACTTGATTGTGAGAAAGAGTAAGGAGTTATTTAATTATACAATTTAGCATTTAAATTAATATTTTAAGCACTTAATTTTTTAAACTTATTTGATAATATTATTTATTCATTACTGAAAATGTTTAACTCAGTTAAAATTCTTTTAAAATAATAAATTAAAATTTTTACTTAAAATTATCAGTTAACAGCTCAACAAACAAAAATTAAAATATTTTTATTAATACGACCTATATACGCTTCATAACTCAATGAACTCTTCTTTAAAAAAGAAAATCCATTTAATATCTATTCAATAATTATAATTATTAAATCGATTAATTAGATTTAGCTTTTAATTTTTTACTCATACCAAACAACTATACAATTAAAAATTTCCAGCATTTAAATCATTTAGTACTAATAATTCAACTCTTAAATTTTCAGCATTTAATTTTCAGTTTTACCAAATATCACCTAAGTGAAGGAGGGTAAAGTAATAAAAATACTATGTTACCCTTATAACTTAAATTACTGAGTTATACTATTTTAAAGAAGATAAATCATATATATACCAATTAATTATATTTAATGATTAGAAAATTTTAAAGTTGAGACAATGAGATTAACAATAATAAAAATATAAAAAATTATTATAAGAAAAAACCAAGTAAAAAAATTAAATCACAAATTGATGAATATTATGTGAAGTTACAAAATAGAAGATGGCAAAAATGGAAAAAAAGAGAGTTAGTGTCATTTGATGAGGTAGTAATAATAAAAGGCTATAGCATTTTACATGAGGACAAAATTGGTATAAAAAATTGAGTATTATGTCATCTTTTCTTCCCCTTCTTTACACCCCATTTTAGAGTGTGAGAAATGGGGAGAATGGTTGCATAGAAAGGGTAAGGTGTAACCTCCCTTATCCTTCATTTAAAGACTTTTTTTTAATTCGCAAACAAGGATAAGTGTCTGTTGTCCCTTTTCTTTACCCCCATCCAAGCAAGCTCTAAAGAGTTTCCAGCTAACGATGGAAAGGTATTCAATTTCTGCCTAGGAGAGATCATTTTGAGGTTGTACAAGCATCCGCAGACGGCTTATGTCACTAACAATGCTGGGAAATCTCCACTATTTATCACTGTGGATAATTTGCATTTGGAAATTGCTGGGCTATACGTTAGAAGTTGCTCTCGTCTCCTCTGCTCAATGAAGAAACAAAATGAATGCATTGCATGCAGCAGTCTTTCACTCATATGTCCATAGTATTTGCTTATTATATAATACTAATCAAGAAAGCAAATTCACATGTACTAAAACTAGAAAGAAAATGCTTTTGAAATTTCTATATGTTAGACCTAATTGAATTTCTATCTGAAATTTCCACTGGGTAATCATTTGGCTTGCAACAGTTCAGCTCAAAATTCCACATCAACCATAGACATATCAGCAACGACTGTAGCACACCATTACATTGGTCACATCAGTGGATTTGTCTAGTCAGCATCATTTGCATAACTAAATTGTTGGCCAAAATGAGCTTATGTGTCCATATCAACACCAATCACATTATCATATAATTGATTAATTTAAGATTAGAATTAATTAATATATTGATATTGATTAATTTCCAACAATAACCATCATATCCTCTACTAATAAGCATAATTGTAATTAAAAAAAAAAACTGGATTTAACAAAATTGCACTAGGAAAATGTCATTTATTAGTCTACATCTCAACTTAAAAAGGAACCATAAGAAACAGTAAAAATAATTCATAGCTTGCCATGGAGCTTAACTCAAGAATTGCTTCCCGGTCGTTCCTAACAGTACACAATAAAACATAAATAACCCAATCATCTAATATCTATTATTCCAAATTAACTAATTTACGCAAGCTTGAATCTCTTCCAATGTTCTCCCTTTAGTTTCTGGTACCAGTTTGTCTATGAAAATGATAGAGCATGCACATATACAAGCATACACCAAGAATGTACCTGAAAAAAGTCAACCAAACGAACATATCATAATTATCAAGTCACCAGCTTTAATCACGTTACTTCATACACCAATTCTGAAACCAAACCTAGCTTACCATATGAACTCCATTCCATAAGAAAATTGAAGGTGAAGGATATAAACCAAGAACCAAACCAGTTTACCAATGTCACCAGGCTCCCTGCTGTTCCCTTTATATGCAGTGGGAATAGCTGTGTAAAATTAGATGTTAGAGACTGATTTCTAATCCATTCTTGCTAACCCAGTTTGTGTTTGTCATGGTAAGTGAAAGCATAATTTATAGGTCTTGTTGTGAAATGCCTCTGACATTAGAACCCAAGGAATAGCTCCCATTCCTATTGAAAATGAGGCTATGTAAAGCTGAAATTAATAGAAAATGAGTTACTTCATTATTGTGGAAATGAAATAGACCATTTCATCACAGTTCATGAGGTTACCATGACGCCAGTGATTGCGAGGATCGGAACCAAAATAATAGCTAAATGGTGTCCCTGATGAACATGGTGCAATGTGTTAGGAGTTTGGACGCTGGAATACAACTGTGACCAAATGTGAGCTTGATGTTTAATTATTACCTTAAGGAAAAAGGAAGTTGCAATTATTAGATTGCCCATAAGCAACCCAAAAGCAGAAATCTGAAATGGAATGGATAAGAGTTTAGCATTAAATTAAAAGTTCAGTTCTTTACCCATCTTCTTCTTAAGAGCTACATGGAAATTCAAGAATGAACAGTAGTCTTTAAAGTGCCTACCATTAACAGGGGTCTTCTACCAGCTCTATCTATTAGGCATGTAACAAATGCAGTGAGAAGAACCTGTAATCCAGAATAAAGAATACTTCCAACACTAGGGGGGACACCTGAATTACAAATGATTGTTCAATTAATGTGAAAAACTGGAATTTCACCATGCGGAGCATGTATGTGATATTCAGGAAAAGTGAGTTCATCTGCTGATATAAAAATTTGATCAGCACATTGATTCCACCAAATTGCTGAGACACCATTAGTCCAACTCCAACCTATTATTCAAATTTTGATGAATCAGAGGAAAAGAATCATAAAGATATATATTGCATCAAAAAGAAAACACTTTATGCATAGAAAGCAGATTCTAGCAGAGTGCATGATGCTTATAGCTTACAATGACGAAGCGAATATTTCTTCTGTGAAACAAATCTTGTATGGTTACTTTAGGGAGTTGTTCAATTTGGGCTATGGAATCCTGTAAGGTGAAGCAATATATCTTTCACCATTAGCTCAACTGGATGTTATTGAAGAAAAACTAATAACAACAGAAATCATGTCATAAAATTTTATGAAGTGGAGAAAGATATAGTATTTACTTGAATGTCAGACTCCTCTCTAGAAATGTCAGCCTTTGCTCCCCTAAGTTTTTGCAGCGAGGCTTCGAATTCATGCTGGCGACCAACCATTGCCTGTGGCATTGAAGTTGCTCCTTAGAACAATGGCCCTCTTTGGTTCCTTCTTTTACTAGTAATTTTTTTTTCCCTCCTTTTACTTCTTCAGTTTCTCAAGTTATCTTATTCATATAGCATTTATTAACTGATTGATGCTTGTTCTTGTACATGTTGAAATCTTGAGATATTGAAATATTGATATATTTAATAATAGATTAATGACAGAAGAAAATGTTAAGACACTGGACTCAGTCTATGATCGAGATTCAAGAAACAGTATTTTGCCAGCCATCTTGGGGATTCTGGAATGAAGCAAAGACCAACAAGCATAACCAGGCATGGGATGTTTCCTGCAAGCATTAACCAAACATGATACAAGTATTAAGTAAGCTTTATGGTCGAGTGTTGAATGATTGGGTAATATTCGAGAATTCCATATATATTTGGGTGGTGTACTAATCTATCTGACCTTGAATAATTTTGGAAAAAAATATGCTCTCAAAAGGGTATACCATTTCATAAAAGTAAATTTGATAAATAATTTCAGAAACAGATAATGGAAGGAAGGAGATTCAATCATTCAAAGAGTAAATAAATCTGCAGTTACCATTTGGAAAAGAAGAAATCCTTATGAGTTGATCTAATGAAGCAGGGGATAGTCCTATACCATAGAAAGCACATATGGTCAATGAGTTAACAGACTAACAGTACCTGCTAGGGCAAGCATCCTCCATCTTACTAATGCACCTATCAAATAGATTGCCAATATTCCAACAACAATAAAGAACTGCAGAGTAGGAAAATTGAAAGAAAGGCAGTAAGTTGTTTAATTGTTCAATTCTAACACAGCAAGTTAAAGAAGATTGAATACCTATTAAATAAAAAAAGCAGTCTATTGAGCATTGTCAAATTAGTCCACAGGGGAAAGAAAAAGATTTTCAAATAAGTCTCATACCTGATTTCCAGATGCTAGTGATCCTCTCAGATCTTTAGGAGTAATCTCAGAAATGAATACAGGAACCTATTCAATTTGAGAGGCAGAGAGAGAGGGCAGAGGCTTAAGTCCATATTTGCATATGCATGGTAAAAAAATACCCAGGTGAAGCAAAGCATAAGCATACCACATAAGAAAGAATACCAATGCCATATCCTGTTAAAAATCTTCCAAAATCCAGTAACAGGGATACCTACCAACAAAAAAGTTCACTTTAAGTGCATTGCATCAAAGAATTAGTTAAAGAAGAAAAAAGGGTAGAAATATCACAAACTTTGGATAAGTAGATAGCAATCCATCCTGCTATGCAGATAATGGACGACATCCTCATAGCCTGCACAAAAAATAAACCACAAAGTTAAGAGGCAAAACCAGATGCTTTAAACCGTATGATGTTGACATGGCGTCTTCCCCTTTTCACACCCCTTTCCGGCCAATGCAATTCGCCCACTTGTGATTGCACCAATCATGGCACCAATGTTCAAGATGGACCCAAAAACTGAATAGTGCAAAATGCAAGTTTCTTACCCCATCAAACATGCATAATCACATTGGAAAAATTATACCCTATTGATCAGTGCTAAAAAGTATAACCTCAGAATAGGACAAGCTGAGCTCATTCATAATACCAAATTGGGTTGGCGCAGAGTACCCCACCTGCAAATTCATAACCATATATCACTATAAAAAGAACAAGAAAATAGGTACATAACAACATTTCTTCCACTATGCAATAAAATCAGAAAAAGATAATCCCTTTTAACAGATTCCTATACTTACGCAACAGCCAAACACGAAAGACCCAGAAACTGCAATGCCAGTGCTAAGAAGAACCATCACCAGACCGCCATTACTACCATTAAAATTATGATCAGTCCCATACTTTTGTTGAGTTTTCTTCTTTAATGGCTCCAATAAATCGCCATTATGGTTCTCTATATCTCCAGAGGTAGCCATTGTTTTATCTAAATGCAAAACTAGCTAGCTTCAAGAAAATCTATAAAACAAGAGTTCCCATGCAAGAACAAGAAACAAATCATACGCCGATGTTATATTATAAAGTGCTTCCAACACACTTCGATTTTCTACTATATATATATATATATATACTTTGCTATTTTCTAGGTTCGTTATCTAATCTTTATCTATTATTTTCTGTGGTTATCATCCGTAATGGATTAAAACCCAAAATTGAATAGTTGCAATACATATATAGTTTTCTAACGAGAGCCACCAAATTCAATGCATAAAATTTTTTTTGGGTTGGTAAGACAAATCCCAGATGATAGTATGGTAAATAATAATATGGTATCCTAAGCTCAGAAACCATTGCTACCTAGTCTGGCACCTACATCCTGCATGAAATGACGTTGGATATGAATCAAATTCAATTTTTGGGCACACCCTTCGTCCACCAACTATTTTATAAGGAAATTTTTGTTAATAGGTTACTAGTATTTTCCATATGATTGAGTCAGATCAAATCTGGATCTGGCTTTATATACCGATGATATAGAAAGTCACAATATTACTGTACATAATATAAAAATAAATAAATAACGGATCAGAAAACCACATTCTAAGATTTTTCTTGTTTTAGGTTTCGGTCTTGCTGGAGTGGATGGCCATAGTGTCACAACACAAACTGTTATGGATGTAGGTAAGTCTGTATATTGATAATGCAAGTGGTTTTCATAATAAATGAAAAATAAATATTACATTGTTCATTATTTTCATGAATAAATATGATTGAGATTTCCTTCCTTTTATGAGAAAGATGTCTTATGGTGTGTACCAATGACTAGAAATTGACAATTCTTTTTTTTTTTTTTTTTAAATTAGTTTGACTCTAACTGAGATTTGAATAATGAAATCAGCTAATTCTTCTATATATGTAATTGTTACCTACACTTGTATTTGAAAAGAAAAAAGTTTGATTTTCTTTGCACAATAAACTTTTACTTTTACATGGGGGAGAACAATTAATGGAACGTAGTAAGCATAGAAAAAAAAAAAAGAAAGGGACATTTCCCATCAAACAGTTTCACTAGACAGTTGTGATCCTGTGAAGAAGTAGCTTCCCTGTGTATCTCTATAATTCAAATATTGTCCATCATTTGTAATGGAAGAACAGGACATATAACTTGAATTGACACTGCTATCACCACTCCGATTACTATCAATATAAGCTCCAATAGTTGAGGGAACCAACTGCAGGTTGGTTTCAAGAATCTTCACAATCTGATACATTGTTGGCCTGGCAAATAATATTGGATGAGCACAAATTACAGCTATGTGAACATATTGCTCCATCACTTCAGGCGACCCAGTTTCAGGCATGTTGTCTTCAATAACATCCAATGCTTTTCCTTCTTTTGCCAGTGACCAAGCCCAATCGGTCAAGAGAGAAACTTCTCCTTCATCATTCTGATATGCTTTTCTACCACTTAGAAGCTCAAGGAGAACAACTCCGAAGCTGTAAACATCACTTTTTTCAGTTAACTTGCCATATAATGCATATTCTGGAGCAACATAGCCAAGAGTCCCAGCTACCCTTGTGCTCAAATGTGTCATTCCTTGTGAATTGAACCTTGCCAGGCCGAAATCTGCCACTTTTGGCTCAAATGTCCCATCAAGAAGTATATTACTAGCTTTTATATCTCTGTGGATGATTGCAGGATTCGCCCCATAGTGTAGATAAGCCAACCCGCGAGCTGTTCCAAGCGCGATCTTTTGACGAATTGGCCAGCTTAGCTCCTTCTTTCCTGATCCATGTAAATGATCATAGACGCTCCCATTATGCATCAGATCACAGACAATAATTCGTTGGTGACCTTCCATAGGAACTGTAGCAGTACAGTAACCTCTTAAGGAAACAAGATTGACATGCCTAACACTTGCAATGATTTCCACTTCATGTGCAAATGTTGCATCACCAGAAGCCGAACAATTCTTGAATCTCTTAAATGCAACTTCAGACCCATCAGGCAATATCCCTTTGTAAACATTTCCATAGCCTCCTTTCCCAATAATATTCTGCCTAGAGAAATTCATCGTGGCACTTCGAATTTCATCAATTCTGAATTTGACTAAATTGGTAGGTCTAGTGCGCAGCTCTATTCCAAAGTCCAAACTAGTCTCATCTTTATGAACAGAACTAGTACTATTCTTTTCCTTACTCCCACATTTCTTGTGCAGCATCCAGAACAACCATAGTGCAATAGAGGCACCCACGACACCAATAGCGCAACCTAAAACAGCACCATAAATTACAGATTTGTGCCTCTTATTGAATGTCTGCTGCGTAGGGAATTCAAGCATGAACAAACATTTTGCAGTCGGAAAATCACTGGTTCCGAGTTTGTTGCTAAAAGCAGCTGCATACATGAACATATAATCAGTAGAATCCGAGGCATTCTCAGTTTCAGGACCCTGAAGAAATAGTTTCTCAATGCTGAACAACTTATTGACACAAGATTGACAAGTAGAGTCATTGTCCAAACATTTTTTACAGAAGAGCCTCATTTCTTGCAATGCGAACACAGGAATTAGACTCTCAAACTGCGCCTGACTTGTAATGTTCATATATGTCTCCAAGAACCATTCAGGATGATATCCACAAGTGGATTCCATATCAAAACCATGCAAGAACTCAGCGACTAATCTCTGATATGAATCCCAACACGCCTGAACAGTCTGAGGAGGAGGAATGAAAATTCGATTGGTCCGAAGAAACTCTGACCGAAGGAACAGAACTCCTTTCCGAATGTATTTGCATTGTCTAGGAACATCAATGAGAGAGAGCCTTAAAGGGGCTTGATCCGCGAGGTCACGAAGAATACTGAATTTCAACGGACAGGAGGATGATTCAGTGAGGTTTTTGTTTGACATATTGTGGGAATTGGCAGATGAAGAAGAGAAGATGGATAATAATGCTAAAAGGGCTAATAGTGATTGAAAGAGAGATGATAGAGAGAGGGGCATGTCGTCTAGGCTAAAATTACAAAGGAATTGAAAACCATGGTTCTCCGTTTTAGCCCTTTCATGGGAATTGGATTCCATGACTTCAATCCGAACCTTCTTTATGTGTGAGCCGGTTTTGGCGGTAGTGAAATTGGGCGGCAAAGAGAGAGTTGGAAGTTAGAATGGGTCTTTAACTGAATTTTAAAAGATTAGAAAGAATCTTGATTTGTCTCTATGCTGACCACTAGACTCGGAAGTAAGCTACAAGCACCCTTTCCTCCATTCAAATTTTTTGGAGCCCATGTGAGTTAATAGTTTCTTTCTATTATTTTTTCGAATAAAAGCTCCGTTTTTTTTTTTCCAATTAACTCAAGTACATTAATTTCATTTTTTTTCTTTTTTAATAACTAAAACTTAAAAAATATATATAAATATTCACAATGGCGATGTAAATTGTAATATTCCCTTAGTCACAGATTTGAGTAATATATTTGTTTGTTTATATATTTATAAAAACAAATAAATTAAAAATAAAATATAATAAAAATAAATAATAGTTAGTACTATTATTATACACTCACAAAATGATTATTGAAAATAATTTAGTAAAATATTATTACTATTAGGGTTGTATTTAGATTAATATTTTTTTGCATCGAATCTGAAGCAACATTTCATATTGAGACTATGTATTTAGAATTTATCATTTGAATATTGATTTTCAAAGTAACATCATGGTCAATGAAATTGGGAAAAAAAATTCTTTGATAAAACATATTAATCCTTAATGGTTGAATATGAGAATTTCATAAGAATAATATTAATTTGACAGAGAGTTGGGTAGTTAATTAATAAAACAAAATTGAGGACCATAAAACAGACACTCATCCAAGAATTTGGATAGAAGTGAATTTCCTTATAAGGATGGTTTAAGTGTCGACCATTGGGCTTGGTCCATCCAATCCCATGCGTAGTCCTTGTAACGTTCCTTTTGTGTTGTTTGAGCAGCTTAGTTTTCATATCAAAGGAGAACGAGAAAATCCAATTCCCACAGAAAATAGCAAAGAGTAGCATTCCAATAACGAAAGACAAATGAGTCCATTTCTGGAAATTTCGCATATTACCAAGCCAAGTCCACGCGCATTTTTGACGTATGACTTGGGCTTAACACAAATTTCAAAGGGGAAATCTACTCGAAAAGATCACAGAAAACGATATTTTTGGAGAATATGAAGTACCATTTAGCTTAGTCCATAATTAAGAGTTTTCATGGAGCATTTTAATCCAAAGGAATTTCAAAAATGGAGTATTTTATTTGAATATTCTCTTTCTTGCTTTTTTTTTTTTTACCATAGCAGCATAAATATTTGATGAATAATTGAGCAAGAGTTTCCATTTATGTTTGGCATAGGAGACCTTGAAATGGACATCTCAAATGACAAAATGTAGGGGTAAAATTTTACTAGATGTGATAGGATACTTTTATCTTTAGATTTTGTTTTTGTAATCATATTTCAATATTTACTTCACTTTTTTTTAGTTTGATTTTTTTTCTCTATTATGTAATTTTTTATCATTTAAAAAATAATTACTTAATTAAAAACAACAGATTATAATTTTGCATAGAGCCTCACTTTTATTCTGCCGCTTGAGGTCTTATACTTCAAGTAAGGTTCTATATTTTTAAAATTAGATTATAGATCGAACATATTAGTTGGTCGATTTTTTATTTGATCAAATCAATTAATTCAAGCAGTTTGATTTAATAAAATATTTTTTAAAAAATATATAAATAATATTTAAAAATTAAAAAATATATAATATAATGAAGAAATGAAAACTATTTTTAAAATTTAAATTTTGAATAAAATAATTTAACTTTTAAAATTTGTAAATTTTTCACAAAACGACATAGTTTTAGGTTGAACAAGTTTGATCTGATTTCCAATTTTGAATAATTTTTATAATTTTAATTAATTTTTTAGGCGTTTGATTTTTAGACTAATTTGATCTAATTATTAAAACGCTGATAAGGGCAACCCTAGTGAAAATTTATGTTAATGGGTGGTATTTGTGTCATGCAAGATATAGATACAATGATAATTGATGATAGTCAAAAATTAGAGATGGGGTAGCGAAGGAGATGTAGAATCGCTTATGATTGATAATATACAAATTGATTTGTACAAACGAATTGAGCCTTCTTTATATAAAAGCGTTGCTACACAAATTACCTTACATATATATATATATATATTAGTAATTAAGGCGCGGCATGCCGGTTGACCAAACTAAACGAGTTTGGCACCAAACCAAACCGGTAACTCCTCTATAAAGGACTTGGTTTGCTAGTTACTAATGGTAAAAGCATCCTAATAGAGTCTTTAATTATAACAATATCTTTATCTCTAAACATTTAAAGAGCAAAAACTAACTCTTTACTCTAATAATAATTAATATATACTTCAATTTTCAAGATATATATTAATAACTCATTGATAAATATTCTTCTTTTCTTTAAATATTTATTATGTAAAGTGAAATAAGGACATTAAATATTTATTAGATAAAAATAAAAGGTGAAAAAAATTCAAACATTAAATATTTATTAGATAAAGTGAAATAAATAGCAAAATAAAGAGAGTTCACTGAACTTTTTAAAAATTTTTTACTCTTTATATTTAAATATCCACCAAAAAAAATTTTGTCACATAAAATGTATTCTTTAAAATAAAAAGTTTCTTAAAAATGCTCTAAAACGTAGTTTTTTTTTTTTGGTTTGATATTTAGCTGGGCGATGACACTCTCTTGCGCCACTGCCATCGAGATATTAGTTCCATAGAGCAGCACCGATGTATTACAGAGTATTGAATTAATGGAGTTGGCTGGAATTGGAGCATGATTCAAGGGTCATTATCCTCTTTTATTGACGTTGGAATTTTGGGTTGGATCGTTCAAACTATCTATACCAAACTATCTATAATTTTGATTATAATATATATATATATATATATATATATATATATATATATATATATATATATGTATATATATATTAAATCAATAAATAAATTATGATAGTTATTCAATAATTGGTAACTACTAAGTAGTTATCAATACATGAATAACTATATTTCAATTTATCAAGTAATTACTAATGCATGAATAATTATATTGCAATGTACATAAAAAGAAAAAAAAATAACAGAATTTTACTCTCTCTATTACAAAGTATAACACTCTAAATACCATAAACTCTCTTTAATTATAGTGCATATTTAAATGATTTGCATTAGACTTGGCGATTGATAAAAAAGAACAACTTGTGGTTGCATCAGGATGTAAGTGATTCACTTGTTTTCGTTATTCAATAATTTTATTTTAACAATTGAGGACAAATTGGCAGCTGTTGCTCTTTGTGAAGATGATAAGATTAGTGATGACATTTATTAGGGCGCAACTAGCAGTGGGCAGTTTTCGGTGAAGTTGGCTTATGCTTTGGCTGTTAGAAGGGAGGTAGAGAATCACTATATCTCCTAGAAAAAAATTTGGAGTTTGGAGGTTCCTTAAAGAATTCGTTCCTTTTTATGGCTGATTGCTTATATTAGGATTATGTGTAATGTTGAAAGGATGCAATTCAGAGAGGTTTTTCTAAAAAAAAAAGTCCTTATTATAGTTGTTGTCCAAATGTGCAGAAGGATGTCAATCATCTCGTTCGATGCTGTAATTAGTGACGTATGGAAGTCTCTTCTTCCTATAGATGAACCCTAGTTTGTAATCTTCTCTTTCCTTTAAAGAATGGTTGGTTTACAATTTGAACGGTGATGTTTGTTGTAACTATGATGGGAATTGGGCTGACTATTTTGCTTCTGTTCTTGGGTGGGATTTGGAGATTTGCCTTCAACAATCATAGCTTTTTTCCGGATTATAAAATTATATGGATCAAAGCATTATGTTGGTGAGATTTCGTATGCCTTCATTCATAGTTAGTAAAGTTGAGCTCCTCGGTTCTCCGCCTTTCTCTGGGGTTCTTTTGGTTGTGGTACCCTCCGCCTTCATCAAATGCTGATGGTTGCTGTAAGGCTAAACGAAACGACAGACTTGCCGGTGGTGGAGGCTTATTACGGGATTCTTTAGGTAGATGGATTTTAAGGGATTTACAGACAATATCAAGTCTGGCTCTCCGATGGCTGAACTCTGGTCTTGCAATGCATCAAAGGTCTTTTTTTTTGAGTTAGCATCAAAGGTCTTCAGTTGGCTTGGGAGGAAGTTTTTTATATAAATAACAATTCTTATAATATATTTTAAAATATTGTAATATAAATAATATATTTCTAATAAATTTTATATAAATAATATATTTTAAATAAGATTCAATTATTTTAGTTTAATTAATATAGGTTCAATATAATTTAATTTAATTTTAAATAAATTCGATCAGTTCGATTTAATTAAAATTGTTTATCTAAAAATCAAACAGAACTGAATTAATCAAAAATTTTTAAGAAAAAAATCGAATCAAATCAAAATTATATATAAACCAAACAAATCAAACCAGTTCGATTATAATGATTTTTTCAATTTTTACCTAATAGTGCTCACCTGCAGCTTTAAAATTTTTTATAGATTTAATCAATATATATCATAAATTTCAATTTTTAAAATTAATTTTAAATAATTATTTACCATTTATCAAATAATTGTGTATAATATAACTACATATTATTTTATTTTATGATATAAAAAATTAAAATACTAAAAAAAATAGTCATAAACTTGTATGTTGCATGGCATAATTATAATAATAAAATTTGAATAAATTTAACATTTATTTTTATTAAATAATAGTTAATTAATTAAATGATAAAAAAGTAATGTATAAATAATAAAAAATTTTATTTATTGTCTTATAAAAATTAGTGTCAAATAAATACAATAAAAAACAAAATTTTTCAAAGCTTATAATTATACACGAGATTAGTTGTAATAAAAAATAAACTTATGTAACACAATTTCAAAAGAAATTTTATTAAACTTGAAATAATCAATCAAAAATAATATTAAGTATTTCTTAATAAAACATAAAATTAACAAATAAATACAAATTATATATACATATATAATAAGTTAATTATAATAAAAGATTGTTTATTAATTTATACTTTCAATATTATATGGTACAATTTTAATAGCAAATATATTGAACTTGACCGAAGTAATTTTTGATAATTTATTACACTGTCATTTGTCCTTATATACTTATAATTTTAAACATCAATGAAATTAATTTAAATTTTGATTTTTTATTTAGAATTTTTACTTTTTAGGTTTTCTAATTTTCTGTTTAGAAGTAATTTATAATTTTTGTTTTTTAAAATTTTTAATTTATTGTTCAAAATATATTAGCTTCCTATTTAGAATTTTACTTTTTAGATTTTTTTTTTAATTTTCTGTTTAAAAGTAGTTTGAAATTTTTATTTTTTATGTTTTCAAATTTCTTGTTTAAAATATTTTTTTTATATAATCTTGATTTTTCTATATATAACTTTTACTTTTTAGATTTTCAATTTCTAATTTAATTTTTTTTATTATTTAGAAATATTTTTTGATGTGACAGTTTTCTATAATATAATATAAAATAATAATATGTGGTTGTATTATATACCATTATTTAATAAATAGTAAGCAATGGTTTAAAATGAACTCTGAGACTGAAATTAATAATACATATTAATATATTGATTCTAAATAAAAAATTAAAAAAATTAATTGTCATATAAAAAAGACTTTTAAATGGAAAGTTAAAAGTAAAAATTTTAAACAAAATCTAAAATTATATAACAAAAAATTTCTAGATAAACAATTAGAAAAATCTAAAAAGTAAAAAGTTATGAATAATTTTAAACAGTAAATTAGAAAAACTTGAAAAGTAGCAAAATTTTAAATAGAAAATAAAGATTTAAATAAATTATATTGATTATTCAAAATTATAAGTATATAAAGATTAGTTATAGTGTAATAGATTATTATAAATTATTTCATTCAAATTTAACAAATATTTTCTTAAAATTATGCAACACAATATTGAAAATATAAATCTAAACACAATTCGCCGTCATATATGAATTAAAATATAATCTTATATTATAATTATTTCACATATGTATACATAATTTGTTATTATCTCTTAATTTTATTTTTTTATTATGAAATACTTAATATTATTTGTTTGATTGATTATTATGAATTATTTCATTTAAAGTTAATAATTTTTTTAAAAATTATACCATATAATATTAAAAATATGAATTAATATGCAATCATTTATTACAATTACCTTCATGAATAATTATAAAATTTAAAATATTTTTTTATTATTTTTATTTATTAAATAATAATTTTTTAATAAAATAATTCAATTAATTAACTAATTATTTAATAAAAATAAAATAATAAATTATTTAAAATTTATTATTATAATTATTCCATGCAACACCCAAGCTTGCAACTAATAGGTTTAAGTGTCAAGTTTTCCTAGAACATAACAAAATTAGCCACTAAAATCATCTGCGTGCTCTGTATATATCATCCATTTAAAATTTAATTAGAGTTAATTTTTTTTTTTTTAAAGACTAGGTAACAGTTGACATATACTATTATCGTGGGCCTTCAATTAATAACGAATAAACTACTTGCCAGCGAATTTGATCAGAATTAATGGCCATCGAATTTACTATGAGTTGTAATGTCAAAATGCCACATATTTGGAAATTCAGATTTTCAGAGAATTGAGTCAAATTAGATTATATTAAAATTTTAAAATTTGAATTTATAACTTAGTTAATTAAATTACTAGCCTAACACCATATTGATAAATAAATTATATTTTAACAATTTTATGTTTAAAAAAATTGTATTTAAAATATTAATTTTTATTTAAAATAAATAATTTATGAGAAAATTAAAATATTTTATTAATAATTTTATCAATTTAATATTTTTTAAATAAAAAAATGTTATTAAAATAAAAAATTTTGTAATAATTGTTTTATTTTTCATATAATTTATTTCCAAGACCATATGGCTCCCATTAAAAAGCTTGTAAGAGCAGCAAAGAAACCGGCATAGTGTCAGAGGCTAAAAGACAATATCGTTTCTTTATATATATATATATATATATTAAGGTTCTAGATTGATTTTTCGATTCTTAACTTTAACTATATTTGAATATTACTTTGGTATCATTAACTTTAAAATACAAAATAATTAATCCATGCAGCATTTTCTTTTCTTTTCATTTTTTGTAGAATTTTCATTTCTCTATTCAATTTTATATTGGTTTTCAGAAATTATAAAACCATTATTTTAAAAAAGTTTAGAAACAGAATTAAGCACTGCTAAAATCTAAGAAATTCATCCAATTAATTATGTTTGTAAATGAATTGAAGAGATAAAAGTCATGTTTGTATAAAAATAAACTTGGAATTAAATAAAGTGAATTTAGTGAGTCCTTCTACTTTATCTATTTCTTATTATTTGCCATTTTAAAAAACTTATTTTATTTTAACTTATCTATCACTTAGAAAATTAAGGATATATAAATTATTTTTTGATTTACCCTTATTGCTTGTAAGAGATAAAATTAATAGAGTGTGATATTTT